>VWYO01027028.1:0-120427 GCA_013400275.1 Rhadina sibilatrix | reverse complement strand
AAAAAAAAAGAGGCCAAGAGAGCTGTCATTCAAAAAATGGGTGGAAGGAGAAGTCAAGAACCATCTCTTGAATAATTTAATCTTCTCCTCTACTTGAGAGGAGGAAGCAGCAACACCAAGTCCTGTCAAATACATTTAAGAACTGAAGAAGATTCATCAAATTCCTCTTTTCTCATTAAAACAGAATTATTTTGAAGCCTCAGATACAAAGCTCAGGAGTAAAAACAACAGGGTAGTGTAGTGGTTAGGGTGCTCGCCTGAAGAAGAAAGCTCAGCTCTACATAATTCAGTGTTAACTGTCTGCTGATTGAAAAATAGAACTAGTATTATTTACTGACTTAATAATTTTGCAATCTTTTTTTTTTCTTTCAACTTATATTTTCTACTATCTTTCTGACCTTTCAGTTTTCTTCAAGTCTTTAAAGGAATCTAAAATCACTCATTGTGACTCTGTTCTTTGAATTCAAGAACTTATATGAAATGCATAGCATAAAATTGAATTAGTAGATTAACTGATTGTAATAGAAGATTTGCAATTACAGAGTCTGAACTTTGTAACACAGGCCATAAAATTTTGCATTAATTCCTACTGAAACTAGAGCAGATCTTTTAGATAAACATGCAGGCAGTCTCAATTTTAAAAACAGCCAGTGATGAGGATTTTGCCATAGCTTTTCCTCTCAGGTAAAAATTTACTTTTTACTTCTAATAAATCTGTCAGTTTCAAGTTTAACAATGACATTGTGATACTCTATACCTGTCAATCTCTGCATTTTTCTTTACTATGGTCAGTAAAGAATGTATTTGTAAGTCTATTTTGTAATGGAAATAGACGATATGCTCTACAGGAAGACACTGAATTCTAGCTTTTGCTCTGATCCTCTCCTTGTACCTCTCAAAATGTCACTAGCCTGCGACTTATCACATCAATTACTTCAGGACTGGAACTTTCCATGCTTAGGGCTCCATTACACACACAGTCCTTGCCAAGCCCAGCATGGAGAATCGCTGTATGCAGAGAGAAGGAACTATTTCCTGCTGGCAGATTGATACCACCCTCCCCAAGGATGGAACCTGAGCCATGGAGCTTTGACATAGGAGTGCCACAGACTGGGCACCCACAGAAATAAGTAAACTGGTTACTGGGTATATCTCTTCCATGCTTGAGCTTATAAACTTACACCTGGAAAACTGTACTGTGAATTGGATCTCAATTTTTCACTGCAGAAGAGCAATGTTTGTTTCCAAAACAGATTCATATGTTATTTTGGTAGCATATGGTCTTGTTTTATGATGTATGTTGGTATTTCTTGGGATGGAAAATGCAATACAAACATGACTGATCAGGAAAATTGTTTGTCAAAGAGAGAAACTAGAAGAAAAAATTGGTGTACTTAGCTGATTGTATGAACTTGCTCGGTACTTACTGAAGAGCACAGTCCTTTTCTTAGTTTAGGTGGCCAGTGTCAGGCTCTCAATTTTTCACTATTTGATATTCTTCCCTAAGACCTACCTTGTAGGTTTTCTTCTTTACTTTTTTTAGTTAGTTTTGAAAAGAAAAATAATATTAATTACTTTTTTCCATCTGCCCCTTTTTTCTAATGCACATAGTGGAAGTGTCAAGGAATGATTACGTCAAACTTTAGTAAGGATCTCTATGAGGGCTTTTGTTACCATTGGGAATCTTTTATATGAAAAGGAAAAAAAATCAGTAAGTTAAGAATCCACCTTTCTAATACTATCCCAGACTTTTGGCTGGTTGGGAAATTGCTGGACTATGTCTGTCCCTGGAAGATAGACATCTATTTCATATGGAACAGTTAAAATTGTGCTCCCTGGGACACATCAATCACCAGTCATTCAGATCATATCATGCATCTTTCAGCAAGTCGTATAATGGAAAATTCCATGGAACTGATGAAAGCTAAGCCAAAAATCTGTTTTAAGTAAGTGCTTCAGTTGCCAGGAGTTTATATTCCTAAACTATTTGTAAAAACAAAATTATATTCCTTAGCATTTAATCAAAGAAGTTATTAATGTCTTTTAAATTTGAAACTCAGTTATATCAAAAATGTTTTTAGGTATATTCTGTTCAATACCAAATGTGTCAAGCAAATGTTGGTTGTGATCAATCATTTCCAGATATTCATGGATCTGACAATGGAATATTTTTTTCATGCAGAACTCCATGAATTGCTTATTCCTTCAATCTATAACAACACAACTGAAATGAAGAAAAATTGCTTAGCTTTTTCCTTCTGTTTTTGTAGACAGAAAAAAGCAATCAGATTAATATGTTAGGGTTGATGCCAGAAATGTGCAGTTCATAAAACCATCAGATTTGTCCTCTCACCACATGCTCTTTGATTCCCAGTAGTGTGAAATTATCTTTGTGTGCCTTTGGAAATATTGGGTTTAATGTTTACAAAGCCTCTAGAAATTTTGGACATTTGTGATCAAAATGTTACTAGCTGAATATGTTTTAGAAATTCTCTGCAGGTCATATTCAGACTGTTTAAGTTCTTCCTGAGGTATTATCTGCCATTCACTGTCTTGATCCTGTTCCCCTCTAAGAGCCATTATGTCAGCCTTTCAAAAACCTTCAAAGTCTGCCTTACTGATGTACCACCAGGAATTTAAGTGAAATTTAAGTGCTGTGAACACTCACCATGAAAAAAATATTGTATTCTGGTGTGGCCTTTGAATTTAAAATATATCCGGTGCATACATTTCTCTTTATGTACCCTAAGCCCTTTTATTTTCTGTATATTGAAGATATCTGGCTACAAATTTGAAAAATATATTTGATACATACCAGCTACAAATTAGATCACATTTAGATTTTTAAAAATTAATGCCATTAAGTGTATTTCAATGACAACTATTGTTGCAAAACTGCATTTTTGAACACTTCTATATTCTGACACTTCAGAATAGTCACACAACTATTCTGTGGAACAAAATACTAATAATTACAACAAATTATAGAAAATTTGCATTTTAAAGAAATGTAGTGCTCCTTACACAGCTGAAGAAGCATGTGTGCTACAGCATACACGTACCTTGGAGGCTGGATGTAGCTTTGGAAAAAGTGATTTAAACAAATTTTTGCTGATTCTTCAGCTTTTCCTTTTTCAGAGGCTTTTTGAATCATGTGTTCCTTATGGTTTAATACCTGCTCTCCATCTCCATCTGAGCAGGCTGTGAACAAGGCCGTGTGCTGCTTGCATTTGGTCTGCTGCCTATGTTGTGCCATTCAGCCTGTGCTGCCTCTCTGCACAGCACTGTCGGTGACATGCAGAGGCACCAGCCCCAGTTACAGAAAGAGAAGATGAAAACTAGCCCAGGGTTAACTACTCCCCCCGAATTCAAATGCAGAGTTACTCTTTCCAGAAATACCATTTCAGGGTATTTCTGCATAGTGCAGTATTTTATAGGGTGGATATGTCTTGAATAAAACCATTGGAAAAGTTAGCACATGCAGAAGAAGACAGCCCTAAATCATCATAGCATCAGCACAGCTCAGATGCTTGCATTTATTTTGCTTATGAGCTGTACTAGAGAATGTCATATTCAGTGTTTGCTTAACACCACGGTCTATTTGTGCCTGAAGGGCAAAAGCCTTCTTTCCTCATGCTGAAGATGATGGTGATAAATAATGACCATAATTACTTTTTAAGTGTTAGAGAGTGCACTCATTTGCTTGGAATGCAATAGGAACTATTTTTGCATAGGTCTTGCACACAGCTACAAGACAGATGGCTTCTGTCCCCCAGAATTAAAAGGCAGGGGGGAGGGAATTCATATATTATTCTGATATTTTGTGTGCCTTACCCACAGAATGCTTGTGAATGCATGGGAAAGGCAAGCATGGGTCAAGGTGAGAATTAATTATTTTGAGAAAAGCCGAAGGAACATGTGTATTCATATATGTATTCAAGCCATGAGGAAGACATCATCCAGAGATGTCTCCTCCTCTTCATGTTGCTATCCAAAAAGGCATGAGGTCCATGGGGCCTATGCTTCTGCAGAACAGTAGAACAGAATAAAGTAATTCACCACCTAATAAGACAAAAAAGGGTTACTTGAATTATTTTGACCAAGTAAAATCTCATTCTCCAAGAGAATGAGGGTAGACCAGGGAACTCCCAGTGGAATGAAAAAATGCAAAGTAGCTTTGCTAGATTCAGAGGTCTTGACTGACATTGTGCATTAGGGGAGACAGGATGTGTTGTGAGGAAGGAGATAGCAGGAAGCAAGATGATTGCTGGCATTTAAAGAAAGCTACTTGACTTTTATCAGATAGGGGAAAAGATTACTTGGCACTTATGTTAATTACTGAAGAGACGTAGGAGACTTTAATTTTGCAGCTAAGAATGATGGGATATCTCATCAAAGGTGTAGAATAAATGTTACTTGGTCTAAAAAATATAAGTATGAGTAAGAGCCTTTTTTCTCTTTTTGCACCTTAAATTGGAGCAGAACTTTGTTAGAAGCAATTTTGTGTAGCATGCTGCCTCTGGCTCTTAAAGATCAGAATTACTCCCCAAACTGGCCTAATCTGGCAAACCTTGGGACAAATGTCAGCAACTACAGGTTGGACAATATATCTGGGGTTTTACTGCAATTTCCCAGCGAATACCCATGAATAGAACTGGAAGAAAAATGTTTTTTCATCACAGTAAGTTCGCATTCTCAATGGCAATTAAATATTCAAAATGCAGATGTTCATGAATCAGCAGTCTAAAAATGTTCATTAAATATAAATCAACACTTCTTTTTAAAAAATATTTTCACTGCTCTTTTGCATTACTTTGTAAAATAATTAATTAGTGGTTTCTTTCAATACTATCCTGTATAGTTGTAAAAAAAGAAGATATTTTTAAAATTAAAAAAATACTAATGAAAAAATACTAATTTGGGGGTGGGAGGGATTTAAATGTCAAAGCATTTTTCCAAAACATTTTATCAAAAAGACTGTCTTTATTTAAACAGATTTCACTTTGAAAAACTGACATTTTATAACAAAATGCATCTACAGTGTAAAATTTGATAGCAAGTTTAATCACAGATCTATGAAATACCACCACTTGTATGATTAAAGTTATCCATTAGAGCATTGCAGATAAATCTGTCTTTATGTCAGTAAAAGCTCCTGTAAATACATGCAGACCACTGAATTATCGGAATCAGTGGAAAGTGTGGAAAAATGATGGAAGGAGTAATGATTTTAAAATATAGGGAGACAATAGGCCTGCATGAAATTTTGTCATTGCCCCTCTAAAAAGTTATCCATTAGTGTTCCATAAACCAAATCTTTGAACTGGAACAATTCATTGTCTCCTCAATTATTTCTGAAGTCCCTGTGAAATGAGAAATCCTTTCTAAACCTACAGATTCTAATACTTTGTTATACAAAAAGCATGAACGTATTTTGCCTAGTGGTCAAGTGGCTTTTGCCTGACCACTTGCAGAATCATACTGGAAATGGAAACACTGCACGTGGCAAAGGTCTGTAAAATCTTGTCAGACCTTGCCACCATGGGCCGGTTTAGGAGAACTTTCTGTTATATTGGGCTAAAGGATGGTACTGGAACAATTTCAAACTTTAACTGAAAGCTGGTCTTGATAAGAAAATGTATAAAAATAAACCCAGGTGCCATCAACCCTGAAAAAGAAGAGATCCCATTACCATGGGATACTCTTCCTAATGAATGCTTCAGGGAAGTGGTGATGTGACATAAAATGCACTCATCACTTCTGAAGGAAGAAGACTGGCACTCTCAACCCAACCCAAAATGGCATTGGAAGGACAAACATAATTTAATGGGGAAAAATGTAAATAGTAGCATCTTTTATTGCACAGCAATTATATGGTTATAATTTATGAGGGATTTTTATATAATTTGTTATGAATGTGTAGCATCAAAACTTGACTAATGATTTGGATAAATACATTGTTAAAATTCTAATGGAATAAACAAGGTGTTCTTAGAACCATAGGGTCAGTATATTCTTTTTTTTTCTCACAAGAAGATTTTGGGTGTGCATCACCATTTTTTTGATCCAGATATTTTTGTTTCCTTTTGTTGAAATGAGAAACATTGCTTCCTAGAGCCATTGTGCTCTCAGCGTTTTAGTTTGGTCTAAAAGATCAGGAACAGAAAATGAAATTTTCTTTGATTGATTATTTTTTGTGTTCCAAACCCACGGTATCTTTATACAAATCTTGGCAATAGAACCCTAACACAAGTACAGGCTGGGCAGAGAATGTGTTGAGACTAACCCTGGAGAAAAATACTTGGAAGTGTTTGTGGATGAAAAACTTGGTACAGCTCAGAAATGTATGCTCATAACCCAGAAAGCCAAAAGAGTTCTGAGCTGCATCCAAAGCAGTGTGAGCAGCAGGACAAGGGAGGAGATTCTGTCCCTCTGCTCTGGTGAGACCCCACCTGCAGGGCTGCATCCAGCTCTGGGGTAACCAACACAAGAAAGATATGGACCTGCTGGAGCAAGTCCAGAGGAGGCCATGAAGATGATCCAAAGGGCTGGAGTGCCTCTCCTGGGAAGATAGGCTGGGAAACTTGGAGCTGTTCAGCCTGGAGAAGAGATGGCTCTGGTGAGACCTTCGAGCAGACTTCCAGTACTTAAAGGGTGCTTACAAGAGGGATGGGGAGTGACTTTTCAGAAGTGAACAAGAGTAATACAAGAGTATTTAGTGAGGGAACAAGAGGGAATAGCCTTAAGCTGAAAGAGAGCAGTTTTAAATTAGTTATTCAGAGAAAATTCTGAGAGTGGTGAGACACTGGAACAGGTTTCCTAGAGAAGTGGATTACCTATCCCTGGAGATGTTCAAGACCAGGCTGGATGGGGTTCTGAGCAACTTGGTCTAGCTGAACATTCCCTGCCTATAGCAGAACTGTTGAAACTAGATGATCTTTTAAGGTCCATTCCAACCCAAACCATTCTATGATTCTATGACCAGGATGAATAAATTTAAAGAGTATTTTACAGCTGCTCTGATTCTTAGGTTTCTAATGACACAAAACATGTATCTATGGAACATGTAGATCAAATCAACACTATACCCTGAACACAAAGTCACATTCACAGATATACACAAAAAAAATTTGAATGCCCTAGACTGTTTTTTTTAAGATGTTTGATTTACATAAGAAAATCTCCTCAAACCTAATCAGCCTTTTCATTTCTCTGTAGTTACTTTAACTGAACAAGATTAAAAGCCAGCCAAAGGAAATAACAAAAGGGACAGTCAAGTCAGCATGTCAAGGGAGTCTTGTTTACAAACTATAGCCAACATCAATTTATTTCTGGCTTCAATTCCTGACCTCCACTTTGAAAACAATTACTCACAAATGAAAAATCTTATGAAGTCTGAGGACTGGCATGTTATGGATCCTCTAAGTATAATAATCATATATTTACTCATTCTAAAGTCTTCATTTGGCACCTCCAAAATTCCAGGCAGATTTAGCAGCCAGATGCCTGTTTATTGAACTGATATATGCAAATAATATTTGTAAGCAGTAAATTGGCATTCTAAGATGATGTCTGTAGGAAAAAAAAAAAGAGGCAAAAATATATTGTAGACTTGCATATACTTTTATTACTTCAGAAACACCATAATCAAGACTATTGTCTCTAGACAAAAGTACTTTTTTCCTTTTGCTTCCACAAATAATACATTGATGATCCATAAATGCCTTCTCTGCTGGAAGTCCAAAAGTTACTTAGACTGCAATAATAAAACAGGACTTGCTTGATTATCCTGTTACTCTTTTCAAACACACTGATTTTTTTTCCAAAGCAATCAAATGTTTTCAACTTTCTGAATATTTGCAATTCTTATTACTTTATGTGGTTTATTCCACAGAAGTTTTAATTCTGCCACTTCGCCAATAAAAATGTGGGAGAAATAGGTGGAGAATAATATATATATTGATCTATGTAAGAATAGCAGATGACATCTCTTCACCAATGTAAATATGTGGTGTAGTTTATCCAGTAAACGTGATACAAATCATTATTATTTTTGAAGTAACCAAGATGAAACATTGCCATTCACTCCCTTTTGTTGCAGAAAAACTCATTTTCTGAGAGCTATTGTTTATCTTCTTGTTTAAATTCTAGTTAGTGTTTTTCAGAGGCAAACATGATAGATACTTTTTTCTAATGCTGGCCATGTTTGGTAGCAATCAGAGAAAGACTTCTGTTTATTGCACACATTTCGATTTACAGCTAAATTCTCACTTAGTTAACACCTTTATTTATCTTTCTGGTGTCCAAAGGAAATTGATTGCTGACAAGAGTTTGAAATTAAAATGTAGTCAAACTAAAATATCCTCAAAACAAATAAATTGCCTATTACCATTGAAATACTTCATTTCATTGCTGGACATCTTTGAAATACTTAACATGGAACTAACAATAACTTTATATTACAGAGGACCTGTGTAACATTCAAGTATCATGCCTAAGAGCCTTTTGAAAGTAATTAAATAAGACATGGTTCACTATTTGTTTTAATGATATATTGAAAAAGAGACAAAATTATTTGACTTTTGTTTGTGATTGTATTTGTGGTATCCTGTTCTTATTGTGTTAGTTTAATCTAATAGGCTGTTGGTTGACCTTTGTATGACAGATCCCTTGGCTAGGGATATCCCCTGGTGATGCTAAGTCCTGGCTGAGGTGCTGTGTGACTGTATTTTAATTCACTTTAAAGTGTCTGAAGCGGTGTGATGCGATGACTGCGGTGCTGCTCATCACAGAGGTGTTGCCATGGCATGAAGCACAGAGTGAATTTTTTGTGTCTGCAGGTGTGGCTGGAGAGTATGTGGAGTCGTATGAGGCTTTGGAGATGACTGGGGTAGTACTGACAGGCTGTGAAGGGTGGAGATAGAGAAATTTCATGAAGTCTCATGCATATTGTCATTCTGAGGAATCCCTAGAGTGAACTATACTGAGAAAGCCTGAGATGAGTAAACCAAGGTGGAAGCCACCAAACAGTTGGGTTATGGGGGCCATCAGGAGGCCATGGCCTTCTCTTGTGTAGAGGTATAGATATATCCTGAGAATCCTGGAAAATAAAAGCAAAGTAAGTACAGGGATACACTAAAACATTTAGGTGTACTCAGGTGCCCAACAGTTATCAGGAAGCACACAAAAAACTCACCTAACTTACAGATTTTCACAAAAAGCATTCTTCCCACGAAAGTAACTTTTAAAATATTATCTGTAGGTAAAACTGTGGATTTGGGTCCTATAAGGGTCCACTTAAGTCTTATGTGATGTGCTACTGAGAGTCACTGAGATCTGTGGATCCTGCCATGTGAGAACAGGTTGAGTTTAGATTGATTAAGGTGACAGAACAGAGAGCAGGTAGGACCCCATATTCATTGTTAGCTTGAGTTGCCTCTGGTTCCTGGCAGTTTATTTTGTTTCTTTTTCTCCTGCAAAATAATAGCTTGATGACTACTTAGATTTAGCTAGCTGTATTTATGTATATGTGAGAAAATGAATTGCTGAACTCTGCACAAATACTGAAAAACACTGAAGGAAAACTTAGTTGAGGCAATTACTTGCATTCTGTTTGCAAGTTTCATAGTATTATGGTTCTCCTGTTCGCAGGAATTAGTCTACAGTGCAGATTAGGAGTATAAACCTGGCCTTCCAGCAAGATTTCTGTCACCAGGGCATGTTTTCCCCCCAGTCTTTAGTCTATTTCTTGTTCTTATTTTTCCCAAAGTCCTTCAAGCAAGGCTGGGAACCAAGAGGTTTGTTCATCCTCCATCCTATGACTGAAAGTGCATTCCCCAAAAGTATACTCCACCAAGTGAATAAAACATATCCATTTGAGTGAGGAGCATATATGTAGGCATTTGGTCATGTATGTGCCCTGATACACATGCTTGCTCCTTTGCAGTGCCAGACGTGTCTATGAGAAGACAGAGGTTGCTTGCATTTTGTATATGCAATAGATGCATGACATACCATGTGACAAGGAAGAGGCTAAAGAGTAATTCTATCTTAGGTGAATAAAACTGTCACCATCCCAAATTTATGTATTAACCCCCAGGGAATCCTCCTGTGATCTGTTTCACTGATACATAGCAGGATTCATCATGGAAGCTCTTCTGGTGGACAAGACATACTCCCACAGGTAGCAAACATCAATCAGCCCCTTAAAACATTCTGACATCAGAGAAAACACAGCTTCTTTGAGCACAGCTCACACTGAACTCAAGCTGGGTATAAGCCCATGAATGGACATGAGCAATGGACCAACATGTTCAAGGAAATCTGTGTTGGTAAGCAGATGGGATGATGGATATCTCTGTAGCTTTCACTGGGTATATTCCCAGAAATAACTAATCCCATTAGAATTGATTATGATACCTCTTATCTCCATCAATGCAAAATAGATTTAGGAACCCATAAACAGCCAGAACCATTCTTCATGAGGACTCCACTGAAATGTGTTTGAACTGCAATTGACTTGCTCAGAACATTCTTAGGAACAGGTTTTTCACTTTCCACATACATTTTACTGTTAAAACAAAGACCTCTCAATAACCTCGGAGAATATACAGAATTCAGGAAAACTAGCTCTAGACTTGAAAAGAACACAGCACAGGACTTTTAGTAGATTATGACACTGAACAGATTTTGAAGAAAGGTTATCTGGATGGAAGTAGAAATCATGAGTAGCAAATTGGGAGAGAAGATAACATTGAGGTAAAGATAATTGATTAAACTCAGGAGAGATGGATTTAAGTCATATCTCTGATTTCTTGCCTTATGACTGTTACTTCATACCTCTTTGTTTCTTTCAAAACTAGAACTCACACTGGATAAGATATTGCATTCCTCCTAGCTCTTGCTTATATTCTCTGTTTAAAATATGGTTTCTGCCATTAATACCTCTGATAAAAAAATGCATGAATGTGACATCTCTATACAAACTCTTTGGTGATTCCAGTTCACAGTTCTGCAATTCAAGATCAGTTGTGAACAACCACAATGAAAGCCAGAATCTGAGGATACTCAGTGCAAGGCGAAAGAGAAGTTGTATGGAAATAAAGAGTGATAATCAGAATCCTTTCAAATGACATTGCATACCAGACAAAAAACCCCCTAAATGTCTCACTTGTTTTAATAGCAGCTGAACCATCTGTCAGTGGTAAATTCATCAACTAGTGCCATCAGATTTACTGGAATACCCAACACTGTCTATCATAGGAAAGCAGAAGTACTGATAAACATAATGGAGTCAATAGTCAGATCTTCCTAATTCCTATGCTTCATCATCATCCATCATAGTTAGAGAGTTTCTAAGCATTCTGGACATGAACTGATGCAGTTTTGATTAGCATTCAAATGTTATATTGCTCAAGTTATTATTCTCCCCCTCACGACTTCCATCTATTGATGGGCTCAGATCCTAGCTATGTATGTTGCTGTAAGCCTCAAGTCTATCTTTCAGCTACTATTGAGTTACTACTAGCAGTAACACACAAATTTAAAGTTCATTTATTTTGTTTTTTCACAGTCACTCAAATCCAGCCCAATATTGTAGTTATTACCTTTCTGATTATTATGTCCACTGCATATACATGTAAAGCTACACAACCCATTTATTATTGATCATAGAAAGAATCTATACAGGGAATAGTCCATTTTGCAGGGGGAAAAGAAAATAAGAAGAAGTTAGGTATCTACCCCAGGGGCTAAAACTGTGAAGATTTTATCAGATAGCTTTTCTTTGTCTTCAGTGGTCAGTCCCCAAGAGACTCATACCTGTAAAATTAATAAGCTTGCTGCTCAATTGTACTGTCAAAAAGAGAAAATAACTGATACATTTGAGCTTGTTTATTTTTAGATTGATGCAAAGCCATGTTAGGCATAATCCTATTTTTCAGAGTGAATGAAATCCCATGTTATCGGAAAAGCTAGAGCTGTTGTGTCAGATTGATGGAGCTTAACTTGTTTAGCCTGACAGATGCTGCTCAGGATCAGACAACTTGGATGTAAACAATGGCGTATCTTCAAGGTCAGGAAAACTCCAGGGGAGTTGTGTTGGTATGATGTGGGATAGAAGGAAGAGGCATGTTAAATGTGTAGATAAACATAGCTGTCTGAAACAGGATGATAGCTTTCATAAGGATGAATCCCAGGACATAAGCCAAGTCCAGTCAGGCAACTGCAGCAATACTCCACTGCTCATTCATAAGATCACAACATGATGGCCTCTTATTTTTAGTAAATCCTTAGCTTAAATCCTATTCTTTTTTCTCACTGCTTCTCTAGAATGTCACAAGACAGATTCTTTCTATATTTCCAAGGTCTCCTTATTTTGCAATATGAAAATGGTACAGTCTTTAAACAATTGTCTTCAGTATTTTGTTACAATCTGGAAGAAAACTTAGTAATTTCTGGACAGAGGCCTTAGTGTTGGGTGGCTAGTGTAGAAATATGGAGTATCTTTCCATTGTGAACAGTGTTATTGTGAGATTTTGAGCCCCTAGTCTTTGAAAATTTTATTCCAAGGGGGCACAGAAACATTGGAGAAGACTTTGGAGTAAGACTATCTTTCTTTGCCCAGCTTTAAAATGTGTTTGACCCCAAAGCTAATAACCAAGTAAAAGTCTGAGTGACCTCAAGAAAGGAGTGATGTTTACATTTGGATGACTATCTAGTCATTTTAGCCACACAGTTGTGTTTTTGCTAGCATTTCTTTTTCCCTTGGTTATTTAACTAAAAGTTAATTTCTTATTTCTCTCTCTTTCTTTTTTTTTTTTCTTTCTTTCCTAAGCAGAGTGTAACTATGTGGAAGAGCAGAATGTCAGTTCTTATTCCATTTCTGTATTTCATCTCTTCTTTCTGGAACAGTACCTAGTGGGCACAAAGGTACCAGTCAGTACTGGTATGGAGGCCAGAAAGATTGGCAAAGGCTATGGCAGATATGTGGATCTCTAAGCAACTAATAAAGTTTACTGAATACTATCATTGTAGAAGAAAGGAAGGACAACAGCAGACCACCTTTATAATCTTCTACAGATCTTCACACTCAAACATTTTAATAGATAGGCATCCAATTCTCTGACCACTTAGAACAAACGTGAATTTGTCAAAAGCATTCATATTTGACCAAATGAAAGTAGCATTATTATAACTAAAAGCACTGAATGAAGTCAGTCCAACTAAGTGTTACAGTGTTACATCTAAGATCTTTCCTGGTTATGAAATATTTATATCCAAACCAGAGATTTCTTGTCTGTTTTAAACAAGCTGATAACTCTGAAGACTTGTCAAAGATTATCACACAATTGTCTAGTTGCTTCTAGAAATGATTTTTTTTCCTCACAAAACAGGCCAACTTTTCCCATCTCTAGACTGTATTTCAGTCTGCTACAAATATTGAAGAAATAGGAAATCTGACCTTTCCAGCTATTGGCTGCATTTTGTAATCCGTTGCAGAATTGTGAAGTCACTGAGATGACATTTCTTTGAATGTCACAGTCATGCTGGTGGAATTAATGACAGCATAAGAAAAAATTAATTAATTAATAGTATGATTCAATAATCTACTACCTACCCAGACTCAGTGTTTTAGGTATTGTGGAGACTAAAGTCATATTGCACAACTTCAGAATCTAGAAAATCTTCTGGGACTGATGTTCAAAA
Organism: Rhadina sibilatrix; assembly: GCA_013400275.1. NCBI lineage: Eukaryota > Metazoa > Chordata > Aves > Passeriformes > Phylloscopidae > Rhadina > Rhadina sibilatrix. Next base: position 106,720 of record VWYO01027028.1, on the reverse strand, counting down.
TTTGTCTTCTTCTGCTGTACATGTAGTGTTGTAAAGCTGGACACACAAGCAGAAACTTGAAAACCACCAAGACATCTAATAATTTTGCATATGTAAATTTTCCTACCTACATCAGCACCAACTGCATATAAAACATTAACTGCCTTCAGAATATTCCTGGATGCAGTAATACATTTCTTTTTATTCTTTCTATAATACTTCTTTATTCTACAAAGAAAGCCTCTACTATTAGTGCTTAATTATGGAGTCCTCTGAAAGTCAATCTTTTCTCCATCATTGTAAATACAAGTTAAGACACTGGCTTTTATAATAAACAACAAGAATCCTCTTCAGGTAAAAGAGGAGCTCAAATTTTATATTACATTCATCTGACATCTCAATGATTAAACATGACCCAAATAATTATCACAGTCTGTATCATCCTCTCTGTATTAATCAAATAAGTATTCAATTAAATTTGCCGTACTTGTCCTAACAATTTTTACTTTCAGACGACGAAAGAATTTTTTCTCTGAATGTGTACGTGTGCTACAGAAGAGATCAAAGGAGAGTTGGACATTTTGTTCTTTACAGTAAGGTCCTCTGAAGAGAAAATAAAAGTTTATTTGAAATTTATATGGGAAAATTTTTTGTTTTCTTTCCTGCTAATACAATCTGCAAGGAAACAAAGTTCCCAACTACTGGTTTGAGCTTTCTGCTGGCTATGTAATCCCTTAAGTTGGTTGATAGTGTTCATATTTTCAAGCTTTTTTTGTGCTACTTTAAATATTGGTAACACTCTTAACTTCTTTATGTTTCCTAAAGAATCAAGCTTACATGGTCACTATCTGGTTGTCCTTAACTTCTGAAAATGAACTCACTGCTCAGCTGGATTTGAGTCAAAAGCAGAGGACCTTAGCTGTCAGTAGAACTTCAGGGTGTGTTCTGGGAAGAGAAAGGAAGCCCTCACTAAGAGAAAGGCTGATGAATGAGAATATACATAACTAGAAAGCTGTGAAGCCATGTGTGGAAACAATGTGAATGCTTTAAACAGGAACAAAAATATTTTATCAGAACTTTTATCAACCCTAAGATTCAAATGCACAGGGAAAAAAAAAAAAGTCTGGTCAATTTTGGTGTTCTCATTACTGTTTTTTGAAGATAATCCTGTTCATTCTGTTAGAATGAAAGCTGAGACAGCGGGGCTTAATGCTATAGCAAACAGTGGGCTTCATAACAAAACACACAGACATGGAATCCCAGGTCCCATAAGGCACTAGCAATTATCCCATATAATTACTCCTTAAGTATCAAATATATTTAATCCCCTGTAGGGTCCCCCTTCATGCTGTATCTTCCATGGGTTATAGAAGAGGGAGGATGAAATTCGTAGGTGGTGCTAAGCTTTGGTGTCCAACAGTTTGATTGACCACGAAGTGATAAGTAAGTAGTAGAACAGAGAAGAACAGAGTAGAAAAGCTCCTTCCAGTTTTCCCTTCTCTTGCTGCATGTAGAAAGGGTTACATGAGACTCCAAATATATTTAAGCTACTGGAAAGCTCTATACATCAGGAAACTGATTTTTTGCCTCTTCCTGTGAATCTTGAAAGGCATTCCGTAGAAAATTTACATATAAGTGATTCTTCATGGTGAGACTTCATCATTTAAGTCTGTTTGAATTCTAATAGATAGCCAAAATAATGGAAAATTCCATTGCAACCACAAGTTTTACTGGCAAAGGACTAAGACTGAAGTTAATGTAACTTGTTTCATGTTCTAACACTCATTGAGAAAATCTGAAAAATGAGTACATATAATTGCTTATCCATACCTTGTAAACACCATTTAACACCTTCAAAATATTAATGTGAATGCAAATCATAATTTTTTTCCCTCGGGAATAGAAAATGTGTCTGAAGTTCATGCCAGAAATCTCACAGCTCTAAGGTTTTATTACCTGAAATGCAGACCTTGAGACTATTAATTTCCTTAAAGATAGTGCAGTAAATGTCATTGCTAGATGGAACATAAAGTTTCAGGGATTAATACAACCATCACCAGTCTGTCAAACAAGAACAGCAACAGTGCAAGGAATTAAGAAGTTATTGCAAATAAAACCAATGGGAAAGTGCAGCTCTAATCATTCTTAGTTATCAAGAAATAACAGTGTGCTTGTCCTTTAAAAGTAAAGAAACATCACTGTTATGGATTCAAGCTTGTTTCTATATCCATGTGACCTAGCAAACTTTCCAAAATCTTTGTGTTGGCTAAAGAAAAGCTGAAGATAGTGTTACAATACAAGTTAAAATCGTTATAAACTGAGAGTGAAGATATCTCAGCAGAAATTGCATGAAAAGGCCTCATAAAAACCCTGCATTATCCCATGAATTCAGCACTTCAGAGCATCAAAGCACTACATAAACGTTAGCTAAATCATAGTTCCTTCAATTTCTAAGGCAAAAATAAAATCTCCTCCCCTTGCAAGTGCTGTAGAGTTGCAGTCTCCCTTGTCACATACAAGGCATTGAGGAGAGCAAGTCATACTGTCATTCAGAGTAAATCGGCAGACTGTATCCACCTTACCAGGCTGTAGGAAATATCATTTGGATAGGACATGTGATATGTGAGAGAAGATTAAAATAACTTCTAAAATTTAAACAGCCTACTTTTCACAAGCAGATTTTTTTTTCAATATTTACTATTTCAATATTTGTCTTTCACATATATTGATTCTTTTTAGATCTTCCACTTCCTTCAGTTATGATGCTTTAAGATCTCTGGTGATATGAGAAGAGCCTGCACAAAAAAAGAGAGTTTGGTGTTTAGCACTACTGAAAAATGGTTTGAAACTACAGCTGTAATCCAGTCCACCTATCCAGATAAATGATATGGAGTAAACTGGAGGACTGTTTCACCTAAAAAGCCTCCTAAAGCAAGCACCTTGCTTCTTCAAGAGAATGAGAAACATCTCTCTGATATGTGCAGTGGGAAAACACCACTCACCTATTTTAAGCATCTGTTTTTCTCACGTAGTCTATAAGGAACAGTGTTTGTTTGGTGATGATGAGTGTCTTTGGCATCAGAGCCCTCCCTAAATCAGAAGGTGAAAGACACAGATCTCCTTCCAGTCCCCAGACACCTCTTGTCTTCGTTCACTGGGAGTGTAATGTCTCATATATGAAGCTTAGAGGGAGTCGCACTTGAGATTAGTTTTCCTTGCCCAAGTCTGTAGCCTAAACTCTGCATGAAGTTTCCATTTCTCTCTCTCTGGCACCTTGGAGTTTTTCCTTCTTCATTGTGCAATATTACAGGCTCACTAGAAGGATGGGAATGTCCTTCCCAGGATATCCCATAGCTTCGTCACTCAGAGGCTCTTCTGAGATATTTTAGCTGTGGCAGCAGCTGCTCTGACACTGGGAAAAGGATGTGAATTTGGGTCTTATGAAATTCATTGCATTTGGGCAGCATGTCCATAACACAGTGTGTAGAAGATATATTATTTATATGTAGAGGAGCAGAGTGATTTCCCAGAGCGAGAAGCAGAGCCAGCATGTCACGGATAAATTGAACCTACTGCACTTCTGCTGTGCTTTGGGACTGTGGCCTTTCGTTTTCTGCACAGGCCTGCTGTGTGGATCTGCAGATGCTTGTCCTCCTCTGAGCTTATTGTTGCCTAGAAATCACAGGGAAATGTACCACACTTTGCAGTGTTGTAAGGAGAAGGTCCTTAGGCAAGCTGGTAAATCCAGAACTGAGGATATTTTTGTAGTTCTTGCTCAAGTCTAGTTTTCAATTTTCTCCTCCAAGTACTGAAGCCTGAACTAAGCACCAAATATTTTTACTTTCACTAAGAGACAAATTGAGACTTATATTCATCCCTAATGGTTATCTGTATGACAATGATATCAACCCCTAAGATCGTCCTTGATTATTTGCCAGGTTGGGCTGAAGTCACTGAGGCTAACATCCTGCTCACAGAGGTTCCAAATCTCTGCTGATTAGCCGAAGCTGAGTCAAGACCTTCTTCATGAGACTAGCTAGAACTGAGGATTTCCACTGTGCAAGGTGGAATCTTTGTCAGGTCTGAAATGTTTCTTAATATGATAACACATAAAACTTACCTTGTCAGTAGATACAAATATCCAAAACTTTCATGGCCTTATAAAGAGTGTGGGTGGTTGGGCAGGAGAGTGGAGCATTTTGTTGTCTGGTATACAGCCCAGAACAAGCTACATGACACAAGGTCTTTTTTTCAGGAGAGGGCCAAGAATCCCTCATCTATCCTGAGAGAAGGGAGAAAGCAGCTAAGTGACATCAGAAGTTAAAAAGACAGATCAAAAATCAAAAGAAAAAAGGAGCAAAGCCTTTAAAGTGCTAGCAGTCTTCTGCTTGCACTACCAAGTTTATAGACACTGATCCAGCTCCAATTCAACTATCTCAAGCTTATTCCTTTTATTTTAAGCAATGCAATAAAGCAGGTGAAGAGGTTGTTTTAAGTGGTAGTTGTAACAGCAGGATTTCTTTATGCAGCATGAGATGCATTCAAACATGGTATTCAGATGGATCTGAAAATATATCTGCTTTTGGCCATTGGTTTTCAGAGAGTTACAGTTTTCTTTTTGCAAAATTAGAAAAAGAAAGGAAACTGACCTTCAACAGCAAATAGAAGTCTAATTAAACTCTTCAATGAAAGTTTTTTTGTGCTTTTCAATGACTGTGATAATAAATACTGAGATGTACAGATCACTGCATTGTACATTTCCATCTGGTTTGAGATCAGTGATCACATAAGCTAGACTCATTCCCAGCACATTTCAGTCCTGTGAAAGGATCAAAAGCAGAATTCAACTGTTCTGGGAATCTTGGTAGGTGATTAAATGAACATTCATTTTGTTCCCATTTACTGGTGTGATATGTAGTGATTTGCTGTCAGCTGAGAGGAAGATCTGAGTAGACAAATTTTGTATAAACCAGGGGATAGAGATGAAAGAGAGTAATTGAATGTTATGTATTAAAGGGTGAAGGAGTCTGTATGGTCACCCAAATTTCCAGACATGAATTTTTTTTTTTTTTAAATTGCAGCTGCATCTACCCTGGCATCCTGGGATGGGGTGGATCAGGAAGAAACATGATGTGGGGGTAGGGGAAGACAGGAAAATGGAAAAAAGGAGCTGAGCACTGACTAGAGGTAGGAATTAACAAAATTACAGTTTCACAAAAAGGCAGCGTCTCTGAAGACAATTGTAGTATTTGTTGGAGAACTTCCTGTTATAAATGTAACATTTTGAAATTCTGTTATTGTTAATGATGCATTAGAAGTAGCAGAGAAGACATCTCACCTGACATTTATATCAAGTGCATTTTCTTTGTGTCTTCTAGAAGATGCAGGGCACTTTGAATTACAGCCACATAATTATGGGTGATAGTTAAAGAAACAAACGTGTCTGAAGCTTACATGTATAGTGTTAAAAGATCACCCACATTTAAACTGTATTTGAGCATTATTTGAAGCTTGTCTCATTTTCAGCTTCAATTAATTCCATGAGTCTGTAGGTTAAAGTTCTTGTTGTAAAAGTAGGATTATTTTCAGTTTGCTTTAAGTTTCTCCTTGCAAAGAGATGTGAAAGACCAGGAGTGCTGTTTCTACAGAACATTGATCATTTGCTTTATATTAACAGCATCTGAACAGCATCTTTATATTAACATCTCTGAAAGAGCCATCCTTAGATCTCGCTGATCTGCTGGGGTTTAGAAAAACTCAATCTCTTTCAATTTAAAGCTCCGTTCTCTTTGGTTTAAGGCTCACATCTGGCACTGGATTTGATAATTTGATTTTCACAGTGAAGATGGTGGATATCACAAGGATTTCTAGAGGGCTTCCTGTTGCTCCTTTAGGTTGACAGGGCAAATCTGTTGGCTATCCACAACAAGCTGCCAGAAAAACCTCATGTCTTCACATAATACTTGAGCCTGAGGACCTGACTTGTCAAGCGTTCTGAATGCAGCTATTGACACTGCACCTGCAATTGTTATCTTTAGTCATGGTAGTGTAAGGAAACCATCCTTTAAATATTTTAGGGGGATTTTCTGATCCACTGGTGGATGGATGACATGTCTCTCATTCCCCATCATGCTTTTGGAAACCTCCTACTAGTAAGGTCATCTCATCACTATGATATCTCATTAAGGATGAGAAATGCATCAATTCTCTGAAACTATACATTTTCCTTTAGGTGTATTTATCCTCAGTATTTACTTAGAAAGGCTTAAAGAGGAAAGAGTGGAATTCAATCCCTCTCACCATGACCTTTAACAGTTCCTTCACCTATTTACTGTTTTCTGGTTCATGCTGTTCCCATTTATTATTTAACTCAGTATATTGCTTGATCCTACAAGGTCAGTTAGGGTGCTGCTTATTGAAAAGATGTAAGTAATAAAATACTCAAACATCATGTCATTCCTTTAAAATTAAATGCCTCAGAAAAATACTGTTGAGTAGTGAGTGAGCTAGTTAAGTGGTCTAGTATGTTTACAAGGAAACACAGCATGCCTGGAAGGAACTTCTAATTTTAAAAATTAAAACCTTGGCTTTCCTCAAGGGTATAGTATCTTCGAGAGCACAAATCTACCATGAAATGCAATAACTCTCTTCTCTGAAACAATGCAGACAGCATTTTTAATTCAGGTTTTTAATTATTTATGTGAGAAACTTCAGCTCTGGGAATTGCAACATGATTTCAACAGTAGGATAGAAACTAGGACAATCCTTATCTTACTGTTTAAATAGAGGTGGTTCTTTATGAAGCCATCAGAGTTACTCTGTTTGGCAATGGTACAAATATTTCATCTAAGCATCATAGAATCAGAACTTTCTTATCCCATACCATGTTTCTCTGGTAGGTTGAGTATCCTGATGGGAAAAGTAGGAATACTTTAATCTCTTTCTAATTCTTAATGTTCTTCAAAGGCCTGCCCCTGCTGTAAAAATAAAAGGATGGCTGCTTTTGGGGCTTAGGTAGTTTTATGAGAGATCTTATGGACTCATAAGTCACAGTGTCCCTTTTCAGTATCTTACACTGAATTAGACAAATCTGTGTTCATGTGCTTCCTGTCGACTTGATTTTGCAAGTTTGCTTCATGGTGTTTTTCCCCAAATAAAAGCTAAGCCGCTTTTATTTGTCCTGTGTCATTACTTACAACCTTGATGGATTTTGTCTATGCATGCTAGTATTGGCTTCACTGATGTCACCTGAAAAATGTGCCATCTTTTCAAACCATTTGTTTGGTAAAACTCACCTTAACTGATCAGTTTTGATGACTTTTTGAAATTAGAAGTAAGAAACTAAAAAAACTGAATTAACTAAGTCAATTACTCAGGGAAAAAAAAAAAGTTTGGATACAAAATGGAGAGCTTGGGAATTAGTACTGTAGGAGCAGGACAGAACTCAGCGTTCCCATTAGTGATCCAATACTTCCAGCAGCCAAGGATTTCAGCAATGAAATGTGGCAGTAGATGAAGGGAATAACGAGATATTGCCAGGGTATTGAGCTTGCTCCACAAGAGATAATGCAGCTACTGTGACTGTAGAGAGTTCTGGTTCTGTTCTCATCAATTCCAAGAGTTAATTCAGCCCCTTCAGCAGCAACTCTGTGTGTATGCCTGGACAAAAGGAGATGGTGTGAGTAAAAGATGCACACTGCTGATTTTAACCTACAATCTTCACTCAGTGCTGTAGTCACAGCACAGCCAAAACAGTGTGTCTTCTCTTTGAAAACCTGCTAAATAGTTTCCTATTAAAAATGTCATTTTTTAGCATGACATATTGAGCTACAAGGATTTCATTTGAGAGAGGGCTGTAATCATCTGGATATGGTTCAACAAAATAGTGAGATTAATCAATTTACTGAAATGATGGTTTCTGTATATACTATTGCCATCCACCTTAGAGAGATTGAATGAATTCTTTCATGCCAGCTCTAGATATGTTCTTCCTTTACACTTGGTACAAATTTTTTCCCTGTTCTTGAAGTTGTCAGAACAGTGAAGTGACTTTTATCTTTAGCTCACAAAGATGTTAAGAATGGGAAAGGTTGACTGTTTGTATAGATGATGGTACAGCAGATCCAAAGCTAAGTAAAAATGTTGATACAAAAATGTTCTACCCTCATTACTTTTTTGCCTTCCTTACGGTGAGGAGAAAGCTGAGATAGAAACTAGCTAATTTATCTGCAGGGACACCCTTCCTCACAGGAAATACTCAACTGGAAAGAATGTGTGGTACAAATAAAGTTCCAAGGGAAAAGACAACATGATCCAGAGAATCATGTTGTAGAATTAAGGAAAGACTCGGTAAAGTTGGACATAAAGTTCTGGAAATACCATAGATGTAGGGGGAGAAAGGGTCCTTGGGTTGGTTTGTATCACCTTCACTGTATTACATAATTTAGTCCAGCTGCATTGGCAGTAGGCTTATAAACCAGTAAAAAAAAAGACTTAGGTGATGCAAACATGCACATTGTAAAGATTAAGTCATGTACTGCACTGATAAACTCTATCAAGTGTGCAATGAATGGGAAAACGAAAAGTATTGGACTTATTTTTATCAGGCATGGATTCTCAAATCTGGTGAAGAGCTCTGCTTTACAGGATTAAAGATTGTATTTTCTCCAGCTGGTTTCTCCATTCCACAGAAAAAAATTTAAAAATATGAATTTTTATCCTGTTCTAGATGACTGAAATGCAGAGCATTGACAGAGATGTAAGATGTGGGGAAACAATCTTTTTTTTTTTTACCACTGAAGTGTTTTCATAGAGTGTTTGAATAGGGTGGAGATAAGAAAATTCATTGCTTTTATTGTTAAATGAAAGGAAGCAGAAAATAATCCACTGGTGGCCCAATCCTTAACACAAAAATCCCAGGAGTTTTCTAGTCGCTCTGTCTGTCAGTGGAGCCAATAATCCCTTTTAAAGCTGCCCTGCTTGAGGAAGCTACTCTAAATCTCAGCTACTGAGGTTTGTAGTTGCCAAGTAAGTAATTCCACTTCCAGATTTAGGTAGTTATTTTGGACCGTGTTCAGGGTGAGAAGAAGAGTGTGAAAGCCAGTGATTACAGAGAGAAAGGTGGGTATCACAGGGTGGTGTTATGAATTTCCACTTTGGTTTTCAGTGCCTGGTGAAGATGTTTTCTTTGAGTGCCTGCTCAAGGGACAGGGAGATGCGCTTCAAAGGCCTCCTGTAGGGATTCAATCCACCTGGGCCATCAAGCTCCTTAGCTACAAAGTGGCACCCCAGCAGCGTGTCTGGGTGTGTGACAAGAGTTCTATGGAGAAGAGAGTATGGGAATAGATTTCAGTGGTTAGATGGGCAGGTGAGCTGCTGCCACCTGCCCAGGTGGGATGGTTGGAGTGTGCCTGCCTGCATGCAATGCTCTCCCAGGACAGTGCCCAGGCAGTGCCATGCTTGCTTCTCTCTCTCGGGTGTACCTTGGTTTAATATGCTTGTAAATAATCCAAAGTGCTTAAAAAATGCCATTCCTTCTGTCATATCAACAGATGATTCACCACTGGGGAGGAGTGAAATATTTTTCATGCCAGGGGAGAAAAAAGGTCTCTGTTACTTGAGAATCTTAGAGGTGGGGATAAAAATATTTCAGCTGATTCTGGGTTCAAGGGTCCTGTTGTTCTTAGGGTTAGGAAAAGACATATGTTTGGTAAGTATCCATCATATGAGAGTGCAGCTAATGTGTATTCATTACTTGCAACTCCATTTCCTTTTTTTGACAGGAAAACTTTTTTTGACATCATGGGTGAAAATATGATAATTTTTCTATTGTAATTTCATGACTAGGACCTCACATCGTAATTTCTGTCAGAAACAGAAGTTACTGGGAAAATCATGTAACCTATGTTTTACTGTTGTTATTTTTGTTGGACAGATCCAAAAGATGAAGTAATGCTAAATACCATGTGTCTGTGATCAGGAATGACACACATGGGATGTGTCCTCTTGGACCCTATTGGATCATTCAGTTTCAGTTCTTAAGGTTAGGATGCTTAAAGGTGAGTTTCTCCCCACACAGGCAGAAGGGAGGGGAGAAAAGTTTCTTCTCATCTAAATGTTCTGTCACCAGAACCATGTAGTTATTCTAAATATCAACAAGATTATGGATTTTGATTACTACTATGACATGCAAGTCCAAGGAAGACCTATATAAATGAGGAAGAAAACATGTGAAAAACATTGATCTTACTTCATATGGCTAAGCAGAAGGTCGCACTTGCTATCCTCAAGATACCAGAATATTCCAGATGAGAAAGATGAGAACAGGAAAGCTGTGCTGAAATATAAATGCATTGTTACTTAGTTTCTAGAGATAATTTACATATACACAACCATTAGGACCAATGCCTAAATGTGCAATTTGTTCTGAAAACTCTCTCACCCTTTATCTTTTCATGCATATTTTTCAATATTGGAGGGTACTGATCCCAGAATTCTCAGTTGGGAGAGAGGAAATTAATGCTGTACCTTGCCTCTCAGAGCAAGCTCATACTGCAAATTGAAGTTACTTGATCCCTTAACAAATTAAATTCATTACATTTGTTTCATGGCCATCATGACAGGCAAGTGCAGAAAAGGTGTTTATGCAAGGCTTAGAACTGTCCTTTACTTTCAGACAAACAGATATTAGAGTGAAATTTAGATTATCATTCCTTCACAGGAAGGTCAAATGTAGGACATCTTCATATGAAATGTAATTCTGTATGGAAAATGTTATGCTATTTGATATGCTGACATCAGAGACAACATTATTTTAGTTAATTCCCGTGAGCTGCAAAACTTGATTTCAGTACCTGTAACTGGCAGCAGAAACCAATTAAAAAAAAAAAATCTCATACAAGCATAGCTGTGAGTTTTCTACATTGGGAAATTTTACAGTAAATTAGTGGCTTTGCTTTCTCAGTGCAGAAATGTTAGAGGGAAGGGCCAGCATACCAATTCAATTTAGCCAGGACTAAAACTGTGCCAGGTGCATTTACTTGGCATCATTATCAAAGGACAATAGGCGCCACCATCATTAATTTAGGAACACAGGTTTATGTATTCCTTACAGTTTTATTCAGCCACCTGCTATAGCTACTCTGTTTAGGCAGCAAGAATTAGTTCAGACATTACAGCCAGCGCAGGAAAGGGACTATGTTAACGCGAGGTGAACATCTGTGGTGGGATCCCTTTGCTGTATTGCATTGTGGGATATCCTCCAGTAGGATGTCTTGCCTGACCTCTGTGTGCTTCTCCAGAAAGCTGCAGGTCTCCTGTAAGCCTTGTGTCTCATCTACCAGTGCTGCATAGGTGTTATGGATAAACCTCACAAATGATGCCAGGTGCCCACATTTAGGTAATGGGGTCATTCCCCTGAGGTGGGACTGATCTCCATATTGCAGGCACTGAAGTGTCTTGTAAGGTGGGTAAGTCCCAGCCTGTAGGTGTCCATATGTGAGCGAGAAATCCAAGCTCCTGCTGCTCTTGATGCAGGCACCTGATTAGTTTTTCTAAGCAGGAGTTTTCATTTCCATGTGCATATTATGGACACAGTTCCTATAGGATGCTTATGCCTTCTTGAAATATCTGCCAGAGGCCAAGTGGGATAGTCTTGGCACCTCAAGTGGCCAAGCTACCTATTTATGTGCAATCAAACTCTAAATCTCCACTGATTACAATGGGAACTTAGACATCTAATTCACAGATTGATGCCCACATACAATTATCTAAACTTGGTCATACTTTATGGGTGCATTTTTCTGTTCTGGCTTCTGTGGGGTTATGGGTGGAGTGAAGTTTTGCGCTTACAAAATAGTATATGATCTTCTATGCACCAGGTTTTTATTTACTGCTGAAGAGCTTTTCCATGGAGGAAAAGTTAAGGAAAATTCTCTTTCAGTACTGAATTTGTCTTTGACTGAGGTGTTGTTTAGTGACTGACTCGTAGAAAGGTATAAATATATGTAGCTTCTTAGCTTTAGGACTGGCATTTCAGAAATTAATATTGATTCACAACAACTGTTTTGTGGGAAAAAATTGTTTTCTTTACTGATTTTACTCTCTTCTATCCATTTAGCTATTTCTTCTTGATTTCTGTTTGTTTTGACATACAAGCATTTACTTTTGACAGTGATTCAAAAAACGTGATGTTATCACCTGTCTGAAAAATTAGTCAGCTGAGTATCACTGAATGTCCTTTTCACTAGATAGGCTAATAAGTATTTCATTGTCTTTTAAATGGTCAGTCCTTACTCCAGCAACAATGGAATGGCAAGTTTATTTTAGTGGCAAATAGAAGGTGTACAGACATATTCTTTTTGAATACCTAATGCAATTGTAAGTGCTTCAGTCCAGACTGTTTTTCCATGAGGATACTGATGGAATGTCTTTAAGTTGAAGTACTGGTCTTAGAACTTAGGAACTTAGTCGCAGAGCCTATGAACCTCTTCCCTTCCCCTCGAAATGAAAAGTCCAAAGTCATGCTGCTTCTCTCAATGTTTTTGAACTGAGCTCATGCATAAGTCTCAGCAAGCTTCAGGAATTGGTAATTTCACTGCTTATGTACTACACGTAATTTTGAAACAGAGGTCTGTCAGATGGCAACTCCCACAAAAAGTAGCCAAAAGGAGGACTTTTCAAGTTTCTGTCATTTCAGCTGGCAGAGAGTTTCTGTTCAGTATTTGAGACTTTGGGTACATCTTGGTGGTCTTGTGAGTAAAAACAGGAAATTATTCTGTCCATGTCATGTACAGGGAATGTGAATGATCCCTGCAGTCAAAAGGACTACTTAACTTTGTTTTAATTTCTAAAGTAAACCTCTGAGATTGTTAAACAGGAAAACACATATTTCCAAATTCAAAAATCCCCAAGCAGCAGTCTGCATTTTCGTAAAGGAATAAAATTGTATAGACATACAATACATTCAAGATAGATTTCAAAGATGCTATATGAGAAAGGGGATTTTTTAAGGATCTATGAATTTAACAATAACAGCATTTTCTGGTTTCTATTTTGTAGTGGTTTCAGGTTTGCCAGTTCCTGTTTCCTGAAATTAATGTAGTGGTTTGAGTGCCTACTAGAATTATTTACTCTATTTCTGCTGTGAGATAGGATTAAGAGAAAAGCAAAGCAGGCTCAAAACTTAAAAGGGTATAAAGACAGGTTTATTAACAAAACTACAAGAGAGAGAAAAATTAATGAGAATCAGAATAAATTATTATTAATGAGAATCAGAATAAAACCTTCAAAACACTTCCCCTCCCCCACAACCTTCCTTTCCCTTCTCACGGACAACGTATAGAGAGAAAACTTGGAACTCTAGGTCAGTTTACCACCTAGTAAATAGTTTCATGTGTTCTTTTAGAGAGAGAAGTCTCTTTTGGCCTGTATGGAATTTCCCACAAGACAAGAACAGTTCTTTTGTGGCTTTTTTAATTCTCACAAAAGCAGCCGCCCGGGAATCTGCGTTTGTGAAGTCCCTCCCATATCACACAGCCTTCCCACAGCTGCATTATGGGTCATGTAAACTCATGGGGTACCACTTTAAAGGTGAATGGTTCAAAAGCAAAAGTCTTCTTCATATCTAGGAACATAGATCTTTTTCTTCTTCCTGGGGTCAGAGCTTCATCTTCATCTCATCTCTCTCTCTCTCTGTTCAAACTTCTCAGAAAAATCACTTACATGTGAAACCAGCACACATTTATAACAGTATCACAGAATTTCAAATTTTTTTAATCTTAATTAGTGATCCATCTCTAATTTTAAGACAACATACCCATGTAGCTGCCAACTGCAGCTAGACAGGGAGTATCTACTTCTTGTAAGCACTTGCTCTTTTTCTCCAGGTATCTAGACATGCACTGACTGCATTTCTTTGTCAGAATTACCAGTATAAATTATTTTATCAAGAGGATTTTAATGATTTTCAAACACTGGGATTTCAGTGACAAACGAGCCGTTACAGTTGTCATGAGACACGCAGGTGCATTATTCTAAGATGTAAGAAAATCTTAGTGCCAAGAAGTATTGACTTCCACAGAAGGCAAGTGAATTCCTAAGGGTCACTCTGAGAGAGGTCTGCTTTTGGTAAAAGCTGCAGCCTGTGGATTCAAACTGCCTAACATGAAGATAGAGAACGCTGTGTACATAACTCTGAACAAAAATCCTGGGAAAAAAAGTCTTGTGGTATCAAAGTTTGGAGTCAAATACTGCCTGGATGTGTAGTATATGTATTTCCAGAAGAGGCATTATGGCCTCGTTTTATTTGGTGCAGTCTACAAGAGCACCAAGCTGGATTGCAGTCCCAGCACTTGGGACAACAAGCCAGTATTTGATTCGGGCTCTATATCTGATAATTTTGTGAAGAGGATTTAATTTCTTTCTGTTATTGACAAAGCCACTGCAGTCTTATATTCTCAAGGGCTTGTGTGCTCTGAAAGATCCACACCAAAATTAAAAGGATGCACTTGAAGCCTGTTCTTTCCTTCTGCCATGTTTTGATTTCTATGCTTTCCACCACTTTCTGTGACAATTTGAAAGCAAGTCTCATCCTCACCCTTTGGGTTTTTATCAGTCCTGATCTTTTTTTTTTTGTCCTATCTTGCCATTTATTACTTTTCAGCTTTGACCTCGGGTTGGAAACATCACCTACTTTCTCGTGTACTCTCAAGAGAGATGCACTGGCTAAAAACATTCGTGCTTATATGCCCAAAGAAGTGAAGATATTCTTAGGTGCAATCAATTGGAGCTGGGATATACTGACTACCACAAGTGGTAACTGTTCCAGTTCTGAACAGTTGAGTCTGCACATTTCATGTTGCACTGCTCAGCCACGGATTTCACATCTTCCTTGTGCTGCAGAAGTGCAAACAGAGGAATGCATCCCAAGAAAAACAGCAGAGACAAATTTGATTATAAGCTACACACTATTAACAACTCTCATCTCTCCCTGCTTGAGATCTTCTCTAGTTTAATTAATTGCCTGATCTGAGACAAAGCTTTTGAATAAACACACACTTAGGAACATCACAGATAATTCAGGCAGGGAATTCTAAATGGCATTCATCATTTCTTTCCTTTTGAAGTGTCCTCCAGGCACTAATTTGCCTTTTCATTTTATTCTCTTTTATTTTTTTTAAGTAATCTTCCTCATTCTTTAATTGGAGAAAAGGGGGCATGGTCAGAATAAACTTGTAGCATTGCTGTTCATCTTTCTTTTTGTGTTGTCATGATGCCTAGTTCATAGAAGACTTTGAATTACCCTAAAATATTTGGGAGCATTTATTCTTTTTATGGGCATGCAGAGCAAGTGAACATTTCCTCCCCCATGTGGAAGGAACAAAGGTAAAAAAGGAGGCAGATCTTATACTCAGCCATATAACTTTGATTTAGGAATCTCATGTTCAATTTCTTATTCAGGCACAGAAAGATCTGAGAATAAAGCATTTGAATACAGAAATAAATTTTGACACATAACATTTCTTTTTAGGTCCTAGGTGTGTTAGGAGAAAAATCCATAGATATCAATATGGATCTGTGCCTTCACTGTTTTGGGGTTAATTTCTCCATTGTTTAATCAAAGTGAGTTTTCTTCAGGTACCAGAGCAGTTATGATTATAAATCTTCATACTTT
The DNA here is from genome assembly GCA_013400275.1 of Rhadina sibilatrix. Classification (NCBI taxonomy): domain Eukaryota; kingdom Metazoa; phylum Chordata; class Aves; order Passeriformes; family Phylloscopidae; genus Rhadina; species Rhadina sibilatrix. The sequence continues at coordinate 91,068 of VWYO01027028.1, read as the reverse complement.
TAAGAAGCATCCAGATACAACAAACGACTCTGAGACTTGTATAGAACTGTAGATTGAAATATATACAGTACTTTGGTACTGAAAGATACACTTGTGATTTTTTTATTTCTTTTTCAGTCTTATTTCAAATTGTTATGTAATAAAATAGTGTCCAATAATCTTGAATACCAACATTGTTACAACTGCAGATTTTTAACATTTCATGAATCCTTGACTGCTGTTAATAATTTTATTTCAGGTTTAAACATTTGGAATTTTTTATTGAGTTCTCCATTTCTGTGCATTCAAATAGGCATTTTTATTCCCCATATTCAGGATATTGAAGACGAACCTGCTGGAGACTGGAAGATAAAGCAAGCTACAGCTAAGAGTATTGGAGTCAAGTACCACCTCTAGACAGCTGATGTCACTGAAACCAAGATGTAATGGCTTTAGTGTTTTGCCTCTTAAAAAGAAAAAGAAAAAAAAAAGGAAGAAGGAAAGTAAAAGAAAGAAAAAAGGAAGAAAGGAAAATGAAAAAAGAAAGGGCAAACAATAAATAGAAAAAGGAGAGAAGTATGAGTTCCTCCTTATACAGTATTTTCTTTAAAAAGTTGTAATACTTAAGAATTTGTTGTTATCTTACAAACATACCTTAGTGTGAAGAAGCCATTCGCCATTAAGTGTACTTTGAGCACTTAAGAAAACCAGTGCCAGCTGCATCTTTACATTATTTGCTTCATTATGGAACAAAATTTTCTTGTTTTCTATAATTTTTCTAGCAGTAAGAAGTACCATATAGGCAGGATACCTCTTATGGCTGTCTGAATTTTTTAACATCTACTAACTGCCTCGTTTCCAGTCATTTTCTTTTATGGAAGGTGGTTTGCTGAAAAACAAGATATTGAAATGTTAAGGCTACTTTGGGAATGGAGGTACATGATGGTGTTGTAAGAAACACCAGCTTCTGTAAACACATAGTTGAATGTCCATATAATCACTTTTGCTGTCTTCACTTGTCCCTCTCACTTCAATCAACAGGAACAATAAAACTGGGTACCCGCTCCTGTGGATGTACCCTGCATTACAGTAATAAATCTTAATACACTTGCTCAGAAATAAAAAAATACAGTGGAGAAGTCTCCAATGTTTTCAGACAAAGCAGAACTCTCCAAATTACACTGTGGCTGCAAGAATAAATTTTATTTTGTACTTTGTTATCTAATAGCCACAGACTTAAACAATGAAATGAGATGATGCTGTAATGAAATTCCACTAGTCTCCCTGCCACCATGGAAGAATTGAGACTATTAAGTGAACTGCAAGGGAGAGAGAAAAATTATCTATGGACAGACATTTGTATATTAGGTGGTGATTTTTCTACAGATGCACTAATTACAATTTTAATTCATGCGTGAAAAAAAGGAGGGAGCACACATTACTTCTGTCAAAATAGTTCTGAATGCTATGAAGCTGGTAATGAGTAATGTTCCCTTGGATGAAATGTTAACATGTCTTTTTCTTCAGTGTTATTTGGCTCTACCCCCTTGTTATCTTGTAGAAAGTGTTGATTGTTATTCAAGCCTTAAAATAAGAATATAATGAGTATGTGGGATTTCAGAAAGAAAACACAAAATGCAAGACAAGCAAAGCCCTTTATCTGAACATATTTTTTATTACTCTTCAGAAGTTCTTCAGCTGTTTAGAAAAGTATCTATAAATCTGTGCTTATCTTGATACATACTTAATCACAAGATAATGAAGTCTGCTGAGTGGTGACATGCACCAGTAACCCCATTTTAACATTATAATGCATTGCTATTAGCCCATTTTTTCTGCAGTGCAGAACATTACTCCTAATGGAAATAATGCCCTGTAGGCAGATCTGTTGTGATCTCTCCTAGGTTTTGCTGGAGTACTTTAGTACTTAATAGCTTGAGGGAACAGTTGGGTGTGTAACTCAAGATTTCACAGTCAAACAAAGGTTTGTTTGAAAGTTTTCTAGAGACTTACAAGAAAGCTATTAGCTATTAAATACCATCCAGTGTTCAAAGAGAAAGAGCAGGGAATTACTGTCTTGTCTGGTAAGACATTCATATGTTTTCCTCCCTTCTTATATTAATTGTCTTCTGCAGAACTATATACATCGACAGCTTTTCAGAGAAAAAAAATAACTTGTCATAGTCAATACTATTCTGGTGTTACGGAACAATCAAAACAAGAATATAAAATCATAAAATCATAGAATGGTCTGGGTTGGAAGGGAGATTAAAAATGGACACCATGGACAGGTCATATCCATGGTCATTGCTGCGTGCTGGTCATTGCAAACAGTGTGGGATTCTCTGCAGTGGTTGTGACTAAACAGTACCATGCAGGTATAATGCATGACTTTCCCTGCTACTTTGATGTACCTGCTATTCATCAGCCTGAGTGAGTAAAATATTATTTTCCATCTTGCCTTACTGGACATGCAGGTTTAATGATATTCATCTGCATTTAATTTTTTTTTTTTTTTTTGCCATTGGTAATGGAACAGATGTAAACTCTTCCATCATGTATTAATTTTTAGTTAATTAATTATAGTGCTAAAAGGGCAAAAGTTGATTATTCTACTCCCGTGTTTTCTCCATAACTCTCATAGTGAAGTTAGTTTGTTTACTAGTTTTAGTTGACCCAGCATGATTTGAAATGCAGTCAAGTACTTGGTCCTTGTTTCCCAGAAATATTCAGTTGGTACTGCATTATACATTCTAAAGTGTAAATGAGAATAATTTTAGATTCTCCATGAGCATGAGCTCTCAATTACTTCAGCCCATTTTTATCAGAATAAAACCAATATTTTTATAGGCATCTTTAAGATTTATGCCTCTCTGAAGGAAAATAACGCTTAAAATTAAAGTAAATATAACATTTTCCTATATTCCAGTTTCAAGTAGTAACAAAATTGCTGACGCTGTTTGAATCACCAAGCAACTGATGAAAATAAACTATCAGAAAATACAATCTTTAAAGAACATCAGAATACAAATGGCTAAAAATTTGATGTAACGGTGATGTAAATTGGAATTTCCTGGACTGCAACTATTGAAATTATGTTAATTTTTAAAATAAGAGCAGACTATGAATTGACCTAGAAAAGACTGAATATATTTTACATTTTGCTTTTGATCCTCTATGCAAGAGTTTGGGGTTATTTTTCCCGATTATTAAAATTTCCATGGTTTTGTCCACAGCTGTTACAGTAGCAAAACCCAGCTATTCAGATAAAGATGGGGAATCATTTAGAAATCCAAGCAAAATTTCTTTTTTGTTTGTCGGTAAAGAGAGAAGGGGGAATGTACATTAAAGAATGTAATTATTCATTTTGCATAATTTTTTTGATACAGTTTACGTCATCTTTAAGACAATGTGTATCATAAATCTGGTTCCTTAGCTCCTTCAGATTCCAACTTATTTCCATATTACTTAAACTGGTTTTATTTATTTTACATAAATGTATTGTTTATGAACAAACTTGTGACACTGCAAGTTGAATTACTCTCCCTAACTACAAAGTTGGCACAATACACACATCAGCACTGCTTAGATGAAAGACTGCTCATCCAGCCTGAAGAAATCTCCTCTGTTTGAATGTACTACAGCTCTTGAAAACTCCCCTCAATCAAATTTTTGTTGGTTAGATGCAGAGATTTCATTTACTTGCTCGCACCCTCACTTTTCTGCTTCTGAAAACCTTTATTTATTTAGTCACTCTTTAAATAATCATACAATCTGCAGAGTAGGAAACAACTCTTTGAGTTTCCAGGGAATATGTATCTATACTCATAGCATACTGCCAGTATTCTTTTTCCCCTACTTTCTGCTGAGATGTACTCTCCTGCTAGCATATACATGACCTTTGTGTACCAGATTATAGCACATGAATTTTAATAATATTAAGGTGTTAGAATGTCTTCCTAATACAAAAGTAAGTATGCAGCACATGGCACAGTAAGAATAACTAGCTTTTCCTCTCCAAAAAGGTGTCCAAAATATAATAGATTATTGCTGTGAGGCAATCACTTTGGGAACTAACAAAACTATAATTTTCAATGTATCTGGATGTACCAAACTTTTGAAAAGATTCTTTCCATGAAGCACAGTAAAATGAGCACTGTCACATCACTGTAAGCTGATAGAGACTCTGTCAGGCTTTTGAAAGCTAAATTGGAAGCAGATGTCTGCCCACACAAAGAAAATTATCCTATTAGTAAATGTTTTTTTCAATGATGACAAAAATAAGACTTCAACCAAAAGACAAGAGAAGTTGTGGATAGCAGAAGATGGAGTTGAGAATTAGCAGAAATTAAGGGAGCAGTTTTAGTGACTTAATTAAGATCAGTTATGTTAGGTACATTTTGAAAAAAATGATGGCAGTTTGAGAAGTTCACTCTGTTAAAGACACAGCATAAATCTTCTGTGCTTCCTCCCTAATTTGGGAGTGGGTGGTCATGCACTGGGACAGGCTCCCAGAGAGGTGGTTACAGAACCAAGACCGTCAGAGTTCAAGAAATATTTGGACAGTGCTGTCAGGCACATAGTGTGACTCTTGAAGTGGTCCTGTACTGGGCCAGAAGTTGGACTTGCTGAGCCTTGTGGGTCCCTTCCAAGTCAGGATATGAGATGGTATTTGGGTTTCTTTACAGAACACCGCTGGGAACCTTTTTAAGATTACACAGTGATTGGAAATCCTAGCAGTAATGTAAATACTTTATTTTCTTTACCCAAAATGACAAGCAATATTCTTGAGCAAAAATTACGTGTGCTCCCACAGTTAACAGCCTCAGATGTCGACATCTTGCTTAGATGTGGTTAGAAATGCTTTGGAGAATAACAAAAAGCCACTTTGATTTAACCACAGTTTTGCTTCAAATACTGTGTCTCCCATCTAAATTGAATTCGATTTTAATAACAGTAATTATCACAATGGAAAATTCTGTGACACTTTTCACCAGTGGAACCCAAAGTGCTTAGTAAGGAAGTGTAGAAGATCGCTTACTGCATTTTACACTCTGGCTGGGACTTATTATTATTACTTTGAATTGTGGTTTAACCCCAGCTGGCAACGAAGCTGGCAAAGCAGCTGCTCACTCCTTTTCCTTCCCAAATGGGATGGGGAAGAGACTCAGAAAAACAGTAAAACTTGTGGGTTGAGATGAGAACTTGGAAAAAAAAAGGAAATAAAATTGTAATGATAATTATGACATAAAGGAAAGAGTAAGAGAGAAAACTAAAACCCAAAGGGAAACAATAGATGCACAATACTTGTTCACTACTTGCTGGCCTGTGCCCACCCCATCCCAGAGCAGTGACTAGCACCTCCCAGACAACTCCCTGCATTTTATACACTGAGCATGACTTTCTGTGGTATGGAACATCCCTTTGGCCAGTTTGGCCAGATATCTTGGTGGAGCTCCCTCACAGCTTCTTGTGCACCTGCCCAATGGGCAGAGCATGGGGAACTAAAAAGCTCCTGACTTTAGAATAAAATCACTCAGCAACAACAAAAACGTTAGTATGTTGTCATCATAATTCTCACAAAAAAATACAAATCAGAGCATTGTACCAGCTCCTAAGAAGAAATTTGACTATTCAAGCCAAACCTGGGACACTGAAAGAGAAAAGCCCGTTCTCAACTGAAGAATGTGAAATATTTCTTTTAAAGTATAAGAACCAATCTTAAACAAGTTGAAATGTTTATAATGCAAAACACTGAAAGCCTTTACATATGTTTGAACTCTCAGATGAACTAAAATGAAAGCAGTCCTCAACTTGCCACTTCAAGCACACAAGCCCAGTCTTTTCAAAGACTTACAGGCTGGTTTAGCTAAATCTAGATCTTCTCCATTATCTTGAGGAACTAGTTTTTGAAGTACCTGAGGCCCTAGCCCAAATGAGATGTTTTTTTGGCCCTGTTGCCGACAACTCTGTTGAGCTCTTAAAACAAGCTGGTTCAGGGGGAGCCATATCACCTCTTGCAAGGGTTGTAGCAGGGGCTGCTGATGCTGCCTCTGACTTCAGGCTCCTGGAAACCTGTTGCATGGCTATGAATTTCCACTGTGGCCTTCAAGTAATAATTAGTAAAACATTGTTTAGACTTTTAGTATATGGCAGCAATATCTGAACAACAAAGTATCAACATCAGAAAATGCTACATTTGAAAGCCTCTGAGCATCTTGATTTCCAAGAGCAAGTTTGGATTTCAATATACGTGTCGGCAAAAAAGAGTAGATTTAATATTTTAATATAAAGTTTCATCACATTGAGGATAAGCATTTGAGCATCTTGAGGGAAGGAGTGGGCAGAAAAAATGAAGAAAAGAGAAACTAATTATAAAACCAAATTAAATCAGAAACATGTCTTTTTAATCTGGTAGTTTCCAATTTATGTCATTTCCCTCACTTTTGTAGGATATAGCTGATGTGCTTATGAACAGAAGGAAAAAAGGATTGGAGACAGTCTCCACTTACAAATGCCAAATTTACTAGCACAGGTTAGCAATTTCATACATTTATTGCACTGAATTTAGTTATGAATACAAGAAAGAACAATGTTGGTGGAAAAAGCTTGTTCTAAAACTTAGAAAATGAACCACTAAACCACTAAATACTTGTTATTCATCTGCCAAAAGGAAAAAGGAAGTTTTAACTGAAACATTGTTCAAAGTGCAGCTAAGTGTGCCTCAGGAGAGCATGCTTAGGAATATAATCAGTCTCATTGGGTATTTTCACATCCAGTTTCTTCCTGGAACTGACCAACAGTATTGCAGTGTGTCAGGCAGAAAAGATTGCCAAACAGGCAGCAAGGACTCAAAACTGCACATAGAAACCCTGGAACATGGAGCTGAATTTTACTGATTGGCTTACTATGGGATGGAAAAAGCTTTTTTAGTTCAGCAAATGTTTACCACAACTCAGTGTCCTAACCTTTTTGTCTGGTTTTTCAGCATCAGCAAAAATGTCAATACAGAATAGTATTGATAGAATAGTTTGGCAAGTTTTTGTTTTGTTGTGTTTTGAAATAACTTGTTCAAGGTGAGCTAAAAATGATACTGACTCGAATTGCCTGGTTAGCTGCAAATACTACAAATGTTCAGGAAGATGAGCAGAAATAAGACTAACTTTTCTCAGGTCAGGAGGAGATAACAGGTGAGAACAAACCCCTTGCAACAACCTATGGAGGAGAGACCAAGTGAGACTGGTGAGACTCTTGCAGAGATTGTCCAGTTACTTTATGCTGGCTGCAAGTCTTCGGTCCTGCAGTAGAACATCACTTTCCTGGAAAACAGTTAATCCCATCTGAACTGCCTCAAGATAACCTTCAGAGGAGGTCAAGGAAATTAAATATAAGTGGAAGAGTTAATACTTTACTAGTATTGCAGGACTTTTCACCCAGATTATCCAGCAAGAGAGTGCTTATTGAGTCATCTTTGTTGTCTCCTACCCTTGGCATGCTCTTCCCACATATCACAGTATCTACAGCAGTTTTAGAGGGAATCTGCAGGTTTTTGTTGGGCTTGAGAACTTGTCATGCCTTCAAATTTCATTTCTAACCTCCCTACTTTACTCATCTTGTACACTGTTTCCCACATGAGCATCTGATGCAGAATGGTACACAGAGGAAGCGTCCAACACAGATAAAATTGAGAAGAGGGGTTATGAGAACCTCATGATGTTCAACAAGCCCAAGTGCAAGATGCTTCACTTGGGTTGGTGCTTTCCCAGATATCAGTACAGATGGGGAGAAGTCATTGAGACTAGCTCTGCTGAGAAGGACTTGCAAATCCTCATGGATGAAAAGCAGGACATGAGCCATGAGTGTGGTTCACAGACCAGAAAACCAACTGCATCCTGGGCTGCACCAAAAGCAGAGTCTCCAGAAGGACAAGGAAGGCGATTCTCCCCCCTGTTGAGGCTCTCATGAGATCCCACCTGAGGTGCTGCATCCAGCTTTGGGGGCTTCAGCACAACAAAGATGTGGACCTGTTATAATAGGTCAAGGGAAGGGCCACAAATATGATCACAGGGATGAAGCACCTGTCCTACAAAAACAGGCTGAGAGAGCTGGGATTGTTCAGCCTGAAAAGGAGAAGGCTTTGGGGAGACCTCATTGCAGCCTTCCAGTACCTAAAGAGGGCTTATTAAAAGGAGGGAGAGGGACTTTTCATATGGGCAGAGGGTGACATGTTTTAAATTGAAAGAGAGTAGGATTACATTAGATATTAAGAAAAATTTCTTGGGGAGTGGTGAGGCACTGGAACAAGTTACTCAGGGAAATTGTGGATGTCTCAACCCTGGGAGTGTTTAGGCCAGGCCAGACAGGGCCCTGAGCAACCTGGTCTAATGGAAGGTGTCCCTACCCACAGCAGGGAGCTTGAATGAGAAGATCTTCAAGGTTTCTTCCAACCCAAACCTTTCTATGATTCTATGAAAATTATTTTTAATTGAGCAATAGTTTTAATTCATTCATTATATCATATATACCGCTAGCTCAAATAATCCTCTTGATACTATTTTCCACCCCTAGAGAAATTATTTTTTCCATATTGAACGGAACTTTGAAAGACCATCCATTTTTACACATGAATTTTTTTAAGTGTAGACACAGAAGCTGCAAGCAATCATTTAATTCATGTATGTATTTGTGGAGCAGGAAGAGGAGGGGAGTGTAGCTGTCAAAACAGCCAGCATCTTTTAAGCTGAAAGATGAAGTCAGCTAATACCACACTTGTTTTCACCAGTAAACATCTTCTCATCCTCAGTTTAGGACAATAATAATATTTTTTATTCTGGAATCCCTTTCTGATTCCAGCAAATGTTCTCCCAGAATGTCAGCATTGGGATGTAATACCCAGAATGAAAAAACACCCAAAACATTCTTCTCTGCTGAGAAGATTGACTTCTTGTGGACATTACATTTTTTTTTTTTCCATAGACAAATAACTTATCACCATCCTTTTATCATGGGATGTATAGTATTTACCATCACAGACTCTTGTGCACAGCTCCTGTTGTCATGTCTAACTCTTCCTGTTTGTAAGACAAGTCAGACAGTAAGGCTCTGAATTTGTACCTGAAGTGTAAAAATCTATGTCAGCTGTGGGCTCAGATTGGCTGCCTAAATATAAACACCTGAAGCTGTCTCTACACCTCGAGATGTCATAGGGCAGCTTAGACATGGGGCTGGTGTTGTGACATGGAGGCTGTAGGAGACTGTGTCCTTCTGGATCAACAGCTGGATGCTGGGCAGGATATTCAAAGGCATCTCAAAAAGCACTAGTTTACCATGTCTAATCAAGGGCACTGGGCCCAGGGGAGTCTTCAGAGCTGTTTAGCTGACTGAATCAGTCTACTTCAGGATAATCTGAATAAATCTCTAGACTCCACTAACTGGATTAGCGAAATTTCCATAGATTATGAGGAGTGAAGACACCCTCCTCACTTGTGAAGAGATACTTTACAGACAAATAAATCTTGTGACTGATTTTGGACTTAAATCTAGACCTGAATTACAACTTTTACTGAGCTGAGTTGGTTCTTGGAATGATTCAGATCCCCTGGAAGAGATGGAGAGAGAGAAAAAGAGAAAAAAGATTGGTGGATTAAGAGACAATGCTTGTGAGGAAAGATTGGAAGAAATTGTTTAGTCTGGAAAAGATCAAAAGGCATAATAATGGTCCTTAAGTAGTTTTCGTAGAAAGAGCAGCTCTAAATTATTCCCTGTGTGCACTGAAAATAAAGGGAGTAATTGCAGTAAAGGGAAATGTAGTTCTGACCTTGAAAGAGGAGTTTCTTATCATAGGGATGATGAAGTGCTGATGTGCACAGCCTGGGGAGGTTGTAGAATTGCAATCTCCAGTGTTTTTTACAAATAGGTTGAACAAACATTTCCAGGAATTATTTTGGTGTAATCAAATGTGCTTGAGGGCCATGACCTGGACCAGGGGAGCTTTCAATCTCTTCAACTGTATTTTCCCCAATCAAATCTCTTTTCATTTTCAATCTTGAGCTACTCCATGCGGAGCAGAACACATCAATAAAATACCTGTTATAATTTTAAATGATACTCCTTTTGTGATGAGGAAACAAAGCATGTTTAAGACTAGACAACAGTGACGAGGTACTGAAAGAAATAGCTTACATAATGCCTGTACCACAACCCTTACCTTAGTAGAAGAGGAAATTGATCCGCAAAAAACAATTAGCTGTAAGAAGCACGTCTTAATTATTTCTCTATTTAAATCTATCTTTTCTTTCCCTAGCAAGGAGAAACAGCTGTAGCAGTGTGGGATGTAATAAAAATGGAAGATGTTACTTTACATACACTGATAATGCAGTCACTGATCTTCCCAAGGATCCACCAGGCTTGCCTTTGCTCTCCTGCTGCAGGGCTTTATTGCAGAGAGCTCTGATGGCTAGCTGGGAGTTAATTAACTAGGGTAGGGAACCAGACTTCTCTCAAACCAACCCAGGGGCAAAACTGAAGTAAAAGGTTAGTCTTTGGCAGGCCTCAAACCACATTAGCGCTGCCTATAGTCATCTAAGGAGAAAGGGAGGGTTGTGGTTGTCACAAATTTGTTTGTGGAACTTTGAAAACGAGGACTGGTATAAAATTTTAAACACAAAGCTTCCTGCTGTGCCTTCTTTCACCCTATCTGTAAAGACATTTTGAATTTAGATTAGGTTCTGGGTTGTATTTTGCCCTTGGTGGAAATTAGCACAAAGAACAAATAGTCATAATACCAAGTGAAGGAGTTTTGCTAGAAGATTGCTGTGGCCTCCACACAACTCTCCTGAGCCTAGGGTTGGAAATATTGAACTGAGGAAACTTTCTATAACTGTTAATCTAATCCATCTGGAAAAGAAGCCAAAAAAAGGGTAGACAAAACAACACAGACTTTTGGCTGACCTCCCACTTCAGGTCACCAAGTCACCTTGAAATTCCCTATGGTTTCAGATAGTAAAAATAAAAATTAAAAAAAAAAAAAAAAGAAAAAAGTATACTTCTAACGGTGTGGTACTGTTTGGGTGAGGCAGTTTGTGTTCTCATTGTAGCTCATGTTGACAGAGCTCTTTGGTTCATTTAACCAAGGCTTCTTTTAAAGGCTGGGAAGAGAAAGTGGAAAAATTGCTGCTTGGGATGTCAACTGTCACTGCTATGGCAAGGAGGAGCTGAAAGAGGAAACAATGAAGGGAAACAGGAGAGGACAGCAGAGGAGAAAGTTAGTAAGATCCCAAATAGTGAGTGACTGGAAAATAAGCAAGAGAACGGTGCCAGGAGCAAATAGGTAATTCCCAATCAATCTCCAAGTGAGGGCTTACAGTTTCTTGGGATGATCTTATGTGCAGCCAGTAGGAGGTTATCAAAGATCTAAGGGAGGAAGGGAGGAGGTGGGGCAGGCGGCTGCATCCTTGATACAGGCATGAATGTTCACACTGCCTTAGGCTGCTACAGCTGGAGAGATAAAAACCAAAAGCAGTTTAACTATTAGTGCAGAGTTACTGTACAAGACTGTGAGAAAGTCACTGTTTAGTACCTGCCCTTGCTGTGTTTTTTGCTCCTTATCATTATGAGAATAAATCTAAACTCTTTTAGAAGTAAGCACTCTGGGTCTCCCTGGATGTTTCAGCTGTCAGCCTCAGGCCTGGGCAGCTGCACCACGCAGAGCAGGAATCTGCAGTGAAGACACAGCACTGAATCTCTAAATCATCTCAGCAGCTAGCCATCAGTTGCAAGGTGGAGAAAGGCTCCAGTTTCCAAGCCAAGCTATATTATTAGTCTGGCAGCTGGATCTTTCAATCAAAGTGAACTGTTACCAGTGCTGGCAGCAGAAAGAGCAGACTGACAACAGGACTGAATGGTTTTTGCTACTGAATGCAAAGTAAGAAGCCTACATTAGTTCCAGTTTATTTCAAACAAAGGTAGCGCATATTTGCTTTGCTTATGTTTTATACTCTCATCTACTTGCTCATAAAATTTGATCACTAAAGCATAGATACGATTCTAAATTCTTTAGTTGAAAATACAAAAAATGTCATAGGCAAGCAAAAAAATACAGTAATATAGAGGTAGAGAAACAACCATCTAGAAAAAAAACCATGTTTTTTTCCAAGTCTTAAAGTCTTAGGATCTATGATTTCTTCATGAGAAACAGTTTATTTTCCACAAAGAAGCATGAAATGATTGTTAACATCAGTGATATAACCTCAGTTGCCAATTCATAAAAAGACTCTGCAGGAAGGGGTGATACCTTCTGAGAGTATGAGGTGGGAGAGAGCATCTTGTTCAGGATAGTTACCGGTAGTCAGAAATCACAGAAATTTTACAGACAAGCAAGTTATAATTATAAGATGTGACACAGCTAGTGTCTCTAACTCCACTAGTACATTCACAGAATAAAACAAAACAAAACAAAACAAAACAAAAAAACCCAAAACAACAACAACAACAACAAAAAAAAAACCACTGAAAAAAAAAAAAAAGACCTCAGAAACCATTGACTTCAACTTCTGACCAAGCATCCGCAGGTCAACTAGATCATAGCACTAAGTGTAATGTCCAATCACTCCTTAAACAGTTCCAGGAATGGGGTCTCCATCACCTCCCTGGACAGTCTATTCCAATGTTTAATCACTCTTTCTGTGGATAAATTCCTCCTAATATCCAACCCATTCTTAAATGACCCTCTCATCCTGTCACTGTTTGCCTGGGAGTAGGGGCCAATCCCCACCTGGCTGAATCCTCCTTTCAGGTGGTTGAGAGAGCAATAAGGTCACCCCTGATCTTCCTCTTCTCCAGGCTAAACAACTCCAGCTCCCTCAGCGGCTCCTCATAGGACTTTCCCTCTAGAGCCTTTATTCTTCTCTAGACTCAAAATTAGCTTCTTCACTGAGGGTAGTCACTGGAACAAGCTCCTCTGAGAAGTGGTCAGGCCACCATACCTATTGGAGGCCAAGGAGGTTCTACATGACACCCTTAGTCATATGAGTTAGTTTTTGGTAGTCCTACACCGGGCTTGATGATGCTTCCTTCCAGCCTGAGATATTCCATGATTCTATGGTTCAGTAGGGTCATTACCACATCCATGTAACAGCACAGATTATCTCAGAGGTTTAGGTTTATTAAGCAATGAGTTCTTTATAGGCATTAAATTGTCCAGGTCATTGATAGCCCTTCCCCAGGAAGCATCTGTAATTATTAATATCGAGCTATATGTGGGAAATTGTTGCTTTATGAGACCTCCACAAGAACTGGATGTATTTTACAGAGAAGCTCTTACAGCATAATACTTAGTAGTTAGTGCTGGCTATTATATAACAATATTACACTAAAGTCAGTGCTATGAAAGGCAGTTTGGTCAGAACATGGGTGCTGGCAGAGGCAGCCTCTGGCTGGCTCTCTGCCTGTGCAAGCACTCCACAACAGGGAGCTCTGCTGTATAGAACCATAGAATCATAGAAAGGCTTGGGTTGGAAAGGATCTTAAAGATCTTCTATTTCCAAAATATTTGGATTTGACTGTCCAGCACCATGAAGCACAAGTTCATTGGTATGTGACTTGATCTGACCAGCTCCTTCTGGAGTGCCTTCAACTCTTTCCATCCCAATTGGTCCATCCCCAACTTTGGCAGTAGATGCAAGGGATTATCTGCAGCACTGGTTTGGAGTGCAGGCCACTGCTGGTCAGCGTCTGCCTCCGTGACCACAGTACCACTACAGTCTGCTCCTGTACTGCAGTGTTGGCTAATATGGAGCCAGTCTCTGTGGAGTTTTACTATGTCACTGACTGCTCTCAAGAATGCATTAGCATTATCTGTAAAATATGCCTGTTTTACCCTCAGTCTCTCTATGATAGTTTCTCCAGCCTACCCACAGGCTACTCTCCTTTCTTGGGCAGGATTTGAAAGTGATGTGGAGCAAGACTCTTCCCTTCCACAAAGCAAAGAAAAAATATGACCTTTTTTTGGTTAGCAAAAGGAGAGGAAGTGTGAGATTTCCATCCAGTCACCTAGCCAGCTGTGGCCTGGAGCTACCACACAAGATCTCCCCTCTAAGGAGAGCAGCAAATTTGGGACTGCCCACTTCATGCTGTGCCAAGACTGTCAAACTGCAAGAGAAGGTTGAAATGCTTATTGCTGATGTAGACTCATCTGTTTCTGCAGCCACCAGGAGTGATTCATCTCACCTGACTTAAGCCATCTAGGATCTAGGCATACACTAGGTATCTAGGGTCCTGCTATAGTTAGTGGAGAGTGATAATCCATCTTACCCGAAGTGTATGTTTAAAATACACAGAATCATACTCCGGAAATGCCTGTTACTCCCCATTTACCATAGGAAGAGCCCAGGTAAGCAGCTGCAGAATGCCTGTTTAGTGGGAAAAAATATTCCACAAGAGTAATAAAAGTTTTGTGACTTCAACTGCGCAAAATATTATGTCAGGATTAGATACATCTGTGACCACCTTGTATGGTCCCAAACCTGCCCTGAACTGGTATCCAGGGGAGGAAGGATGGAGATTGTTGCCCAGTTAGTCTCCATACCCTAGTATGAACATACATGGCACACAGACTAATAAGTTACATCGGTGTGTTTGATTCTCCAAGACCTCTCCATTAAACAAAAATTATCTTGATAAATACAGATAGTTGTGTTTTGAAATTCCCAGTACTTCCTATACTTTGGAAGAAGCCTTTCCACTTTCTCAGCATTGGTAGAATTGTAAGACAATCACTTTCTTTGCCTAAATTAAAGAATGACAAACCTCAGATTGAGATAATCCCAAAGACCTGCAAAAAGAATCAGATCTAAGACATGTCCAGTGGGAAAACTGAAAGTTGTGGAAGATATTCAGGCATGTCTCCATCTCCTTGTGTTACCAGGTAAACATGGCAGACTAAAAACAAGCTATTAAGACTTTTTAAAATTATTCCAGCTAAGTCAGGGTTTCAAAAACATAAGGCTGAAAAGTGTTCCTGTGAAATTTTCTTTTACTTTTTTTTTCAGATTAGGCAATTTAGAGAGATTAATAATTCCCTCTAGGTCTCCTTGAGCTCTTGCTGAGTGTCTATTCCCACATTTGTTTATGAGTCATAATAAACATGGCAACTAACCAAGTTCCTGTAGTTCCTGTGCAGGAATTTTATTTAAACACATTTATCATATACTAGGAAATTGGTACTCCCAATTTCTCCCTGTTCTTATGGTGTGTCCCTCTCCTGTTCGTGATTCCAACCTGAATCAAGAGTATTAGGTAAGCCCATTTTGAGACATGGTAATAGACAGGAAAGCTTGATCTAACAAGTAATATGCATGTTGAAGTCTATGGTGTTCTGTGATTTATTTCATTGACTTGATTAATTTTAGAGTGAGAAAATGATTAGAGTAAAAGATCTGAGAATCACATAAGGAGAGAGTTATCAAATGCCTTTTGATTTAAGCACAGAACGAACCTGTGGATGAGTTTGCTGACCACTACTTCATTTCCTCCAAGAATTTATTTCTGAAGAACTTAGAATTATTACATTTGCCTCACTGTAACTAATGCCACGTGTCATTTTCTAGGCTTTTTCTTGACAACTTCTCACCAACTGAAGAATCTAAAGCAGAAACTACTCTGGGTAGAAGAAATTAGATCATGGGCTTTAGGAAATAACTTTGATCGGTTAGCAACAGTGACTAGCTCCATGAAACTATGTAGTTGGCACACGTTGTAATTTTCTCTGGTATTGTTGTCATAGTGCTAAGGGCATCAGCAAGACAAGGTTTCTAGGCAGAGATAATAATATTTGAGTTATTTTTTTCTGATTCTCTTTGAAACGTTTCTATTTATTGACCCCAGTGTTACAAGCTCTTGCTATGATCACAGAATATATCCAGTGAGATACAAGCAGTCAAATATTTAGTATTCAAAACTGGACTACCAAAATTTAGAGGATTTTTGGACATGAATCACTGAGCTGATGAAAAAAAGAAAGAGGAGATGGAAGAGGCAGGCAAATTACCCATTGTGTAAACTGGTGTTCACAGAAGTCAAAATGGATGTGTGAACCCATCTTTCTAACATCTTGGATCTGATGAATACTTAATATTTCAGTTATTAATGCAAAAGGGGAGAGGTTCTGTAAAGGAAGACCCACTTTCCAGAAAACAATTTCCTGAGGATTCCCTAGGGGAAAGGTCTCAGCTCCTACTTCATTTTTGCACCCTGACTGTTCACACATAAACCTAATTTCACAAAACACAAGTACAGTTCTTGGGACACCTTGTTAGAATCTGTTCCCAAAAAGCACAGACCAAATATCACTTTTGGCTCCCTTATGCCAACATAACCTTCCATCACTATCCTGCTTGGCTATGCCACCTCCTGGTGGCGTATTCCGCCAACCCGGAATTTTCTCAGCAGCATGCTCTAACACTCTCTGGTGGGTTGTGACAGATCTCTGGCATGACATCAGTTGCTTTGAACTGAAAAACCACATAAAAATAATCAAGACGACAGGTTTAGTTCTATGCAATGTATTTGTGCCCAGTTTGCCTTGGAAGGTAATACTTTGGGAATACAATTATTCATTACCACTGAGCTCTGGAGCAGAAGCATTCAGCAGTACAGATGTAGTTAGCATTATAGGGGAATGCCAAAAGGAATAAACATGATACTATAGCCCCTGGCTGATCTGGTCCCATTTTTGGCCTCTAAGAATGCCTCCAGGCCATGCCTGATAGACCTAGTTTAAGAAACTTGCTCAGAGTTAGGAATGTCCAAATATTTGTCCAGAGACATCAAAAATCAGTCAAATTTAAGCTGCCAAAATGTAGTTTATTCATGGTGATTCTATGAAAAAAAAAAAAAAACCACCAAAAAAACAAACAACCAAGCCCCAAAACAACAAACAAAAAAATTCAAACAATATCAAATTGATTATTTGTTGATATAGTCACAGATTGGGTAATATTAGTTGGGTCTCTGAGTAATCACTTTAGATCTTCACTTCCATTGCCTCCTCTCTCTCCTCACCCAAACCTGTGAAGGGGAAGATGTGGAGCTGAGCTGTGGTTCCATTTCCCACCCTCCTGATCAGCAGCACCCCATTTTGCTCCAGACTGGCAGAGCAGGTCTTCTCCGCAGTTTATGCAAGTGTGGCAGAAAAAAATGGTGCAGTATCCAATCTTGATTTAAAGGGATAAAGAGTCCACTGTAGCCCTTGGCAAACAGTTTGGTTAATCTGATAGCCACTCAGTGAATCATGTTCACATGATTTTTAATGGTTATTTGTCCAGCTTAAAATTCCAAATGTTGGATTTTATACTTTAACCCTAACCCTAGGACTGGATTGACCAGAAATCCAACTTTAAAAATATTATTCATTGGGTTGGTTCTTACATAGATGAAGTTATAACTTGATCTTAAAAAAGCTTGAGTGTCCAAAGTTTTTCACTAAAAAGAAACTTGTTGATTTTTTTCTAGGTCTTTTAAAAAGACAGGCAAGTTTAATGTCCTCCTTCCACTATATTTTCCAGAACCAAATTCATTATACTCAACATGGTTTCACCAATTACCGACACAGAGGTAACAAATACAATGTGGTCATGATTTAAAGTTTTTTCTTTAAGCTCCCACAGATTTTGCTAGTCCTTTCTGTAAAAAAACATGAGCTGATAATTCAGAGCTCCCAGAAAAGCACTCTAGCCATCTTTTATGTGATACGGGTTCTTCCAAGAAGGGTAGTAGGGAAAGTAAGTAGCATAGTTTGTAATTATCTTGCATTTGTATGACATTTTTGCAGTTTAACCAGTAACAGGGCCAGTCATAGAACTCTGGCCTTTTGATCCAAGCTCACAATGGATTTTGCGTTAATTCTTAAGTAGGACTGGAAGCCCAAGTATCTTCTCTTCCAGGTATGGTGCCCTGAGTACTTCCCCTGTAGACTCAGGATCACTTTTGTTTTGTGTCTGCTAATGGAGAAATCCTTCAGTTACCAGGAGCTGGAGGCACTTTGATCCATGTTCCCAACATAAAAATAACTTTGGTGTTATTGTTCAAGAGAAAGATTGTTTGTATTGGATTTTTTTTATGTGTATGCAAATGCAATAGTGAGTGAAATGAAAAAAAAAGAGGAAGATATGTGGCTGGTATATTGCACTAGGGGTGAAAACCAGAAGTAACCCACTGTGATTAGCTTTGGTAGCTGCAGGCACTTGAAAATATCTATAGCATATAGAAACTGAATTTTGCTTATTGTTTATTGAAGCAACAAAATACTCCTTCAAGGGTCAAGTAAAGAGAATTCGGCTGAGTCTTCAGGAAATTGTAGAAGCACTGAAACTTCAGCCGTTATAGATGACTAGGTATTAGAGAAAAATTATCCCCTTTTTCTTGGTGGAAGCTGTAATTGTGAGGTAACATAAATTCTTTAAAATTATGCACAAATCCTCATGCAGCTCTGGATCAGCAAATACTGGAATTCTCCCAACACAGGGAGAAACAGCAGGCTCTCACAGGGTGCCAGTTTGTTGCCTGATTAGCCTGGTCCTTGCCTGCTGTTTTCAGCAAACACCTCAGGTGCAGTAGCAGGGATTTCAGCTGGATTTGACCTTTGCATCTTTCTTTGATCTGTGTGAGAGGCAAGTCTCCCAGCACAGCATGTACACAATCCAAGGCAAAACACTGCAGAAATTACAGTGTTCATCGTTTTCTCTATCCCAGACCACAGACATTATGCCTTTTTCTATTTCCCAGATGCTGTGTGGTTTTAGATTTACCAAAAAATGGATTTTACGCTCAGTTTGAATAGTTCTTTTCTGAAGGAAAGATTTAGCTCCTTCTTGTCTCTGTCAGAGCTATAGCCCCAGATTGACAAGCAAGAATTCAAAGTGATAAAACTGAAGCACAGACTTCTAAGGAATCTGTTTTAATAATAAGTATCCTGAAACCAGAAACTGAAAAACTGTAAAATTCTACATAACAAACCTTCAAAGAGAGTTTATAAACTCAATGTATTTTACTACATCTATGCTGTGTGGTAAATATAGAAATGTTTTCCACTTTTTAAATTATGAAGATCAATTCCTATCTGACTTTATAATAGTGATAATACAGACTTGAAAAATTGCCTAATAAAGAAGCTCTTGCACCATTCTATATCGGTAAATTTCTTATGGAGTTGTTAAGAACAAAATAAGGATATTTAAAAAAAATATGACAAGAGGTTTGCAACAGAATTTACACCATGTCAGAGTAAGACATATCACAAGTGTGTTCTGAGTCCAGAACAAAATACAAATACCTCAACAAATGACATGAAAATGCTTTATGGAACGTAATGTGTCACTTCAAAGAGCTCTCCTTGGGGCTAAAAGTGAAACCTGTATATCCTATCCTAAAAACACAAATTCAGGAGTAAAAAGGTTTTTTTGGTAATATAAAAAGTCACAAAATATCAAACTGATATTGAATGCTGACTTACTCCATGAAAGATAATTTTATAAAAGCAAATAAAATTGCTAAGGAAGGGAGACTGACAGAAATTTAATATTTGAAGGAAAAAATATCATAACATACCAAGAGGAATATTTTAGGCTATCTCTTTGAATGGTCAAAATAAGTTTTGTTTGTGACGGATTACAGGATAGATATTAGTGCACAGATTGGTTTCTCATATGGCTGTGCAATTAATCACATAATTATCTCCTCTACATGACACACATGTACTAAGACACTGCTGTCCCTCCGCTAAGCATCATCTAATTTCTAGAGTGTGTGAATCAGCTTCTCTTTAGAGGGGAAACAAGAAGCATTCTCCCTGCGTAACTCCTCAAATCACATGTGTAAAAGTGTCATACATTTATCCAGATTATTTGCTACCCTCGGAACAGAGGTGGGCATGATCAAATCACAGCCAAGCTGGTGCTCCATGAGCTCAGCTGACAGCAGCTCCTGGCTTCGGGCTGTGGCTCTGCCTCCATAAATAATCCTGCTGTACCAGCAAGCGTAACAAAACCAGTCCCCTTGCCTTTTAAGCCCTTGCTTTGCCTCCCACCTACTACCACCACCAAACAGGCAGCACGACTGCCTGCCGCTCGCCCACAGCAAGCTGTGAAAGCCCTTGAGATAGTGCCATCTAGTGCCACCTGACTCAGAAATACAAATGCACACCCCCCTAGGCACCCCCAAAATCCCTGAATGTGCTCATTAATGCATCAGGCAAACCGTGATGAAATTTGTATCCATGGAGCACAGGGATAAATGAATGCATCAATGTGCTGTCCAAGTTTTCCCTCAGGTGACCTCTTACCAGCCCTAGATGTCCTTGCCTTCTGTCTGGTAGTCCCTAAATCTGGAGCAATTATTCCTGGGTCTAAGTACTTTGGTATCATCCAATAAGAAAAAAAAAAATGCCCTTTTTTATTCTACTTATCCTACTTGTGAAGCTTAATATGTTCAAAATATGCATTTTCAGATGTATGTGCTTTACAGACTGTAATATATACATATTTTATAGAGCATCTATTAGACTGGCTGTGAAGATCAGATATTTGTACTGAATATTGAAATACTGCATTTTAAAATACAGAAAGTATTGAATATCGTGCCAAACATTGTGTCACTAAGGAAAAGCCTTGGTCACCTTCAGCACTGGATAATTATGGTCATTGGATGAGCACAGTCACTGAACAACCTCTGTCAGTCACCTCAATAAGTGATCCAGCATAAGATGACAGAACAGATGCTCCTGGCACTGAAGATTAAGAAGGTACATTAGATTTAAAATATTTTCAATTTCTTTAGGTCCATAAAAATACAAAGGTCTTATAAGGAGCAATTGCTCAAAATAATTAGCAGCTTGTTAAAAAACCCCAAACAATAAAAGACAAAAGAACAAAAAGAGTAAGTTTCAAACATCAAAGTTTAGTGGTTTCTTACAGCCTGTTGCTCAGCTTTCATATCCCGGACCACAAGATGCTGACTTGCCTATGGAGGATGGCAGGACTACAAGGAAGTGAATCAGATGGATTAATTATTTGGTCTTTGAGAGGCCTATCATGATTTTTGGAATATTATCTTCTGTTCTGAGGGCTCTTTTCAAATGGCATATCTAGAGAGATCTAATATTACCCTTCATATTAGATCTGTCTTCAAAGTCAAATGTGGAGCAGGCAGACAGCGCCACTTTTTGAAAAAAAATATTTATTTGATTTGTATGTCATGTCTCATTTTCAGCAATCTCAGTGAGCATAGGGTCCTTAAATAAGAGCATATATTAGGATTACACATCTGAACCTTTCTATACGTCACCAGAACTCTACTGTCTGCAGACACACTACTGGTAGAAATGGGAATAGTTGAAGTTTTCCAACACTTTTTAACATCAAGAATTTCTTCTGGTTGCTGATACCTACCACATTATTTCCACAAGATTTTTGTCTAGTTGAATGGTTTTTTAGTTAGTTTTGACCTCCAGTTTAAAAGATTTTTGCTCTCTCCCCCCACATTAATTCCCTAACTGTAAATGTGTGGTAATTCTATTTCTCTGTTGCTCAAATTCTGCATAAAAGTTGAGTAATTTATTTTCCTTATTGTGGACATGGTGGGGGTTAGAGTAAGAATCACAGCAATGCCTACATTTGGCATGATACACAGTAGGCATGGCTATCCACTAAAAATGACCCTTCAGTCAACATTGTTTTCAAATGTACAGCATCCTAAGGAGAAAGGTCCTTATAATTGTACATATAATAATTATATAATCAATATGAGAGAAATGAAAATTTAGTCCTTACCATAAGTAAAAGTTGATTTTCTGTGGCCCAATATGGCTGTACTACACGCAGGGGCTGTATCTGCACCATCTGCCCATTTCCCAGGTCACAGTTTCTGGGCTGAAAGCATTCCAGATTAATTATTTTCCTGGTGAGTGGTGGGACCCATCTAAATGGGTGAAAGTGTTTCATAAACATTCAAGGAGCAAACACTGTCTGGTGGTTTTTTGAAAAGAATTGGGAAATCAAGAACAAAATATGTTTTTATTGAAACAAAACTGGTTTGATGCCTTGGAATCATATGTTGGAAGTTTCTCAAAAGTATTAGGAGAAGGTTATTGGGTATCTGTATAACCACATACTCTTCTAGCACCTTCTAGGAAAATTTACAGGGCCTCTAAGCAAAAGGAGATTGTCAGGAGTTTCCACAACTTAAAAAGAACAAAATGTTCCTTAGTAAATTCTGAAACATTTAAATAAAACTGACTACACAAAAAGCTTCAACAGTTAGCTCTTGAACTCCTGACATGTGGACTAGATCCATTTCTTAGGCCAACTCTTTATTACTCAATAACTACCTTGCAGTAGGTCACAGTGAAACCATGGCAGTTCATAATTTATATGTGATTATGATTTCCGGAAAGACTCTAAAACTCAAAGGCAAAGTGAGCTTTAAAGTAGGTATGTATTTTGTTCAGCAGCTGGACGCACAGAGGATATCTCCATCAAAGTCATGCGTGCCCACCTGTTTGTTGCATTATCTTTTATCCTCTAAAAGTTACGTATGGATTAAGTTTCACAATACCCCATGCACATTCATTCCCCAGCTCCACCCCATTCCACTCTGCATGCTAATTCTCTTATCAGTCTTTTGCGCCTGCGCACTCGTCTCCGGTGGTCGTCCGGTGGTCGCAAGGGAGGAAGTAAAAGGTCTTCCTCAGAGAATAAACTTTTGACCTCGTCTGTCGGAACGTGCTTGTGGTCCTTTGGTCACAGTCCAAGCCAGATGGTCAGTCTAATCTCAGTCCCAGGAATTTACGAAGTCTTGCTATCTTAGTATTCTTGGTGTTGAGGATACTTGGGTCCTGTTCTGGTAGTTGTCCTTCTCCTTATCCTTGCATTCCTTCTTGCTGTTCTTATACATCCTGCTTTTCTTTCCCCAGATGATGACTACAAGCAGTATGCATCACCTAAATGTCTAGTTCTTAATCAACATCTTTCTAATTTCTTACCTCATGTCTCAGTTGCATTTGTTTGGTGTACAGTTTGGATATGCACTGTATTGGGTATCCGTCCTGCTTGGGAAGTGTAGCCTTAATACAAAGACAAATATTTTTGTGTCTATCTCAGAATTCTCAAAGAGAATTTAGTGAAGAAAGCTCTCAGAAATGGCAACTCGAGAATGACAGAGTTGTTGGGTTACAAGAGATATCTGGAGCTCGTCTGGTCTAATTCCCTTGCTTAGGTTGGGCTGCATATCTCCAAGGATGGAGACTCTAAAGTCTCTCTGGGCAACCTGTGCCAGTGACTGATCACTTCCACGGTAAAAAAGGGTTCTCTAGAGTGCTCAGATGAAAGTTCATGTGTATTAATAGGTGTTCACTGCCTCTTTTATTGTCACAAGGCATTAATGAGAATTCAGGTATTTATAAAACTGCAAAGATGATCCCAAGCCTATTCTTCTCCAGGCTAAACAGTCTCAGCTCTCTCAGACTTTTCTCATAGAAGAGATATTCCAGTCCTTTAATCTTTATAGACTCTCATTGAACTCTCTCCAGTATGTCCATGTCTCTCTTGTCCTGGGGAGCTCAGAACTGGACGCAGCACTGTTAATGAAGTCTCACCAGGGATGAGAAGGTTTACCTCCCTCAACCTGCTGGCAACGCTTTTCCCAGTGCACTCCGGGATACTGGAGGTCTGGTTTTGCTACAAGAGAGCGTTGAGAGCTCATGTTTAGCTCATTGCCCATCAGGACCCCAAGGCCCTCCTTGCCAAAGCTGCTTTTAATCCAGCTGACCCTCCAGCATATACTGATGTGTGGAATGGTTCCTGTCTAGATGTTTCCGGTTCTCCTGCTTGAAGTTCATGACATTCTCATCAGCCAGTTTCTGAAGCCTGTCAACATCCCTTCAAATGACAGTCAAACCCTCTGGAGTATCAGCCCTTTCCCCAAGTTGAGGTATTTAGATGTTAGAAAATATTTAGTACTTTCCAGTGTAAATAAACAGGAACCTGACTGTTTGAATGTGCCCAAATATTAACAGAAGGTGGCTTGAAACTGCAATTAATGGCTTTCCTGCCAAAGACACAATCTATTCTTCAGCTTCCTTATCTTTGCTTTGACCTCTCTGTAGTACAAGACCTTTGTCTGGTCTTTGCTGCATTTTCACATTTTCTGTCCTGATTTTAGAAATCTAGAGAACAAGAGCTATAATTCAGAAAAAAAGAAAAGTTTTTTTTTTTATTATTATTCACTGGAATAAAGGCAAGATATTTCCACATTCTTCATCAGGGAAATTAAGACAGAAAACAAAACCACCAAAAGATAACCCACCATTGTGGATAAAATATTCACCTGATCCATAGGAGATCATGAGTCAGTTCCCACTCCTGACTGACTCAGGACTGACACTTCTCTTCCCCATCGAGTGCCCTAGTGCAGAGGTCGCAGCTTTAGTTTCTTTATTGGGAGCAATAAATAATGAAAAACAGCTTCAAAAGGAGAGATTGAGAAGGATTAACTACTCCTCATCGATCCAAAACAGTGGGGGATTTGCATATAATTCTTCAACACTTTCAGGACATTTTCTTAACATTTTCCTGATGGTATGTTTGTGAAATTGTTTTTTATTTTTCTCCTCAGCTTTTGCCCTTTAGCTACGCAAAGTTTACAATGAGGGTTTGTTTAACATGACACATTTACATGAAAAGATTAGGGTTTGTCAAACTGCTGTATTCCATTAAAAACTGTTCTCAGTGAAGAAAACCCTTATTAGCACTCCTTCTGACCTTTGCTGTTATAATTTTGCTCCTGTTGTGATCTCTTTTTTTCCTTTAGTAGAGACCAAGAAATTCACCAAAACCCCCCAAGACATTAACTTTATAGAATATGATTTAAATGAAAGCAAATAAAGTGTTCCGTCTTCAGTTTTGAAGAAAGAGAGTACATAACCAATTACTTGGGTTTTGTTATTTTGTCTGATTTAGCCTCAACACTATCTTTATCAGGATAGGTGCAAGCACAATTAAGCCTATGGAGTCCTGAGCAAAGCCACAGCTGTTGTTATGTATCTTGTGGTTTTTTGGACCTGTAATCCTCTGCTCACTATATCTGCAAAGAAATGAGTTCCAAAGCACTATATAAAGCTATTTTAAGGAAATCAGGACCACTGAAGCATATTGCCTGGGCTGGAGAGCCCTAACATTAGTCTATTCTGGCTTTTGTCTTGCTTCCATGGTTACCTGTTGCAAGTACTGCAAAGTGCTAACTATAGAGAATGGAAGAGAAAACTAAACACTGACTTTAGCAGATAATTTCCATTAATTATCTACAAAGCTAATTCTTCTTGCCAAACCTGTGAAGCATCTAAGCTCTTACACTTCTTTGCCAGGGCACAGTACTGCATCTATCAGCTCCACCAGCTCTGGTTCCACTCTAGTTTTTTTTCCACAAGTTTCTTTACAGAAGCCAGATTTTAGAAATGACTGCCAAGTTTACTTTTATGGACTTCTCAAATTTACCTTCAGGATTGTACTGCCGTTTTAGGAAAATGCAAAAAAGAAACAATGAAGACGTAAGACTATCAAGTATAAATCACATATTTTCTTTAATATAAACCATCTTTTGGAACAAAAATGTCTTCTGAAGAATTAGGTATTCACTAGAAGAGACAGGTACATTTGTATGTCTCATGGGTAAACTCCTAACTGAGACTCTTTTCATTATAATTTCAGAATAAATTAAAAAAAATAAAGAGAAAAGGAGAATGCAAATTTTCAGAACAAAATTCCCGAGACAGAATGAAATTCATTAGAATATGAAAGATCTGTGGTATAATAATTGGCATTAACAGGCTGAAATATAGCTCACTATAATAGAACAATAATAAAGTAATAATAGAAAAGATTATTCCATTTAGATCAACAGCCTCTTTGGGGAAGAGAGACAGGTATAACCCTTAAGTGTTTGTTTAATATTTTTATAAATGAGGAACATGTTTTTTTTTTAT
This sequence comes from Rhadina sibilatrix, assembly GCA_013400275.1. Lineage (NCBI taxonomy): Eukaryota > Metazoa > Chordata > Aves > Passeriformes > Phylloscopidae > Rhadina > Rhadina sibilatrix. The sequence continues at coordinate 65,060 of VWYO01027028.1, read as the reverse complement.
TTGCAATTTTCATTATGTTCCTGGATGTTCTCTGTAGCTGGTTTTATAAAATGTAAATACAAGTTCTCACTGATAACACTGCATTACACACTTTCTAAAATTTGGTGGTGTGCAAAGATATTTTTTATTACTAGACAGGACTCTAAGCTGAAAAACTGTGTCATAGAGAATTGAAATCTGCCTAATTTATGAGCAAAAATTATACACACTATGACAAGGCAGACAGACAAAGTAATGGTGAAATTGGAACAAGATGACTCCTGGTGCTGAGCCTCTCAATAAGGATTTCTGGGGACACTTAAATGGAACAGAGAGTAAGACAGTTAAATATATTTTTGTTAATGTACATGTCAATTTACTTTTGTGATATTATCCTAGAGGTGGGGAAGTAAATCAGAGGAGACTGCCGGAGGAAACAAACAGAAGATAAATCAGTAGGGACAATGCTACTTGGTTCTGACTAAAAGGATAAGATTTATGCTTCAGTGGGTTTTTCAGCAGCATCTGAAATAAGCCTTCCAAAGAAAGGCACACACAAATTGCAGAAAGTCCCTATCTCTCTCAAGCTAGAGATTAGAAATTGAAAGTCCAGGAGTATTATAAATTACAAAGTAGATAAGACCTATGCCAATGGTGGCTTTATTTTCAGTATTAACCCTACCTGCTCTCTGGTTCTGGATAACTAGTGTCTTGAAAGGACTGTTTTTTTAAACTCCCTTAACTGTTTTTGCAGTCTCAACAATCTCTGCAATTCCATTCCCTTTACCTATTAACAGATCATAAAGACAGATAGAGCAAGGGGCTATGAACTTTTACAAAAATCTATCCCCTTGAAGATAGAGGCCAATTTTTTCAGATGGTTTATTTCTGAGAAAGTGTGATGTGTCAACAAACCTAAGTGATGAACTTCAGCGTGCAAGAAAAAAGCACATTTACCAGATGTAAATTCATAGTTGGGATTTTATTATGTTCTTGTTAAAATCAAATAGAAATTTTGCCATGGCACTTTGTGAACTCTTGTTTATAAGATGTTTTTGTCTTACATGTTACTAGAGGCCTTAAGGATCACTGTCTTATGATTGATACTCAATGCATTTTACATTGTGTGTGAAATTATGGAAGAGGGACAGGCTTAAGATTATGGAATATGCCAGAATTCAGAGTTAATAATTTAGATGTTCTTGGATAAACTCAATTGTTATTTAATGTCTTTTTGACTTTGAAGAAATGAAGTTGAGGCAAAAAATAACAGGCAGAAATAGCTTCATCTATGCAATGGAAACACTTGGTTTAATCTTCATGTTGAATGTAAGTGTAGTTAGAGCAAGTTTTAAAGTTTTCAATTGACTTTCACTTACAGTCAAGTCAAATATCAATACTTGAATTTTTTAGATCATTGTATAATGTGAAACAAATGTTTTTCTTATGCCTCATGGAAGCAGAACTATTCTTTCTTGAAGGTGGCAAAGTTGAAAATGTTTTTTTTTCTTCATTTTACAAAGTTTATTCACTATAAAAAGAGTGAAAGAATGGAAACGTGTTAGCATGGTAAAAATATTCTAGTTTAATGAGAAAACACTCAAATACATGTTAGCAATTGCAAAAATGGCAGCACATTTGATATATCAGAATAAGCTGAGCAAAACTGTGGACAGTGCATTGTTAGCTGTTTGTGATTATTTTATATACAGATATTTTCTGTAGAGAGATGACATGGAAGTCCTAAAGCAACCCACAATAAGCCAGTTTGAATCTAGGCTCAGCACTTGTAGCTTTGCTTCTAAGCTGAGAAAATTGGTCTCTCAAATAGCCTGATGATAGATATTGCGTTTAGCCTGGCTTTTTAGAAATGGCTTTTGGTGGAAACAGCAACTCAGAGAATTTATCTAGAGGGGAAAATAGCTCTAAGATATTATAAAAACCTGCAGTGGAACAGGTAATTGGTGTAATTTAAGGAACTGAAGGGGTTATTTTGTATATTTACTTTTTTTTTTTTTAATTATGAGATAGAAAGGAAGAAGATCTCATTTGACTCCTTTCTTCATAAAGCAGTCCAGTTTTCATGAAAAGTTATAATTGTCTCTCAGTTAGATTAGGAATAGATTTGCTGAGGCTTTTGCTCTTCCAAGCACCTAGAATCTAAAAGAGCACCATGAGAGGACAGGCAGTCATATCTCCCTCAAGTTCCCCTCCTCCATCTGTAACAATCCAACAGACCACAGCCTCCACTAGTCTCTTGCTTAGGGATCTGCTTTGCACTTCCTGGAGAAACATGGAGAAAGTGGTTATTATACAATGTATCTGCTACTGGGATCAATCTATAATTAGGTTATCTACTTACAGACATTTTCCAAATACCTCTAAACAGTTCTGCCGTTTACTGGCATAATTGTAAATGAATCTGAATAAGCATCAGCAAACGAATCAAACTGGAAGTTGTACAGTTTGCCTTGCTAATTATACTCCTCATAAAATAGCTGTCATGAGATGTCTGCTACCTGCTGGCTGGGGAACGCGGGGAGGTTTTCGTGCTAATTTTGAACATTATGAATAAATAGGATATTAAAATGGAAAAATATAAATAGCTTCAGAGAGTGATCAGGAGTTGTTATTTTAACATATGGAACATTCCCAAACCTCTAGATTTGGAAACCTGGCATTGGTGGGTAAACTTTTGTAGTGTGTTAGCAGAAAGTACAGATGTGTTAAAGCAGAAAGTACAGATGCTTTCCTCCTTTGTTTAAACTCTCTGAAGCCAGTTCCAAATAACCTTTCCTTTTAAGCTTCCAGCCTCCAAAACAAGTGAGTTTTCGTGTGACAGACTGAAGAAATATAAATATAGCCCATTGTTGGCAATTTCTTTATGTCTAGTTAAAATAAGCAGATTCTTGCTGTTTCTATTGTTTTACAGTCTTCCCCTCCTTCAAGTATTTAACACTTTTTATTGATTCTGCAATCATACAAATAAATATTTTAAGAAGTTTTTTTTTCCATTGGTTTTATTGACATCCTTTACAAAGGAACTCATAAGAAACAAGCAGTATTGACAGGCAATAATACCCAGATTCATGTCACACACATCAGAATAGGCTATCTACTTTGCAACTGACCCTTTCAGTTGAGCTAATACTTGACTGAAGTGATGAGGTGTTCCTTCTCCCAACTGCCAGCTGGCTCAGTCCCACACAAGATGACAGCAAATGCTGGTGAGGGGGAAGCAGCAGAGAGGAAGCAGAGACTAAAGCTCCTACTGCCTCTTCTTTGGCCTTGCTTGCTTAGCTGTGCAGCTCAGCAGCAGCAGAGTGCCTTGCAGATGCCTCTTCAATCATCTATGGAAGTGTGGATGTGTCCTCTCCACTCCTAGGAGTCAGGGAAATCAGCACATCTGTATTCCCTTACTACCAAACCTACAGCTCAAATAAGACGCTTGTTAGCAACAATAAGGAATGTGAGGCTCATCATTATCTCTTTTGCTTTCTGTACTTGGATGCCTCTCAAAAGATTGGGGATTACAGCATGCACAGAGTAAGAGCAGAAGTAGAAGCAGCCACATGTCTAGGGATGGCTGCAAAATTTTACTGGTTCAGACCGGAGAAAAGCAAAGCTGGCAGAATTCTGAGTGGAAGACAGTTTATAGTCCATTTTCATCACTGTAGTTATCCAGAAATTAATCTGGCCACAGCCTTTTTCCACTGTGAAGCTTTGATAATAGAGAGGGGGTAGAATAACAAAGACATTCAAAAAGGAGAGGAAATGCTCAAATGAACCTATTTTGCCTACTAATGATGCATGAAGAAGTAAAAGGAACTAAATTTGGTTCTTACCTTCCATGGTCCATCTCAAGATGGCTCACAAACACTAACACCAGGGAGATGATTGTTATTACTGGTTACCTATTTAGGATTATGAGCACATAGGAACACTTTGCACTCAGAGCTGTAGTCACACATTGACATCTCTAGTAGAAGTGTGGAATTTTTCTCAGAGAGCTTGCTGTGCAATCAGATAATTTAGAACAAAATCTAGCAGCTGAGAAATCTTGTGTTAGATCTCCAGGTATAAGTCTCCATAAGACCCGTCCAACAAACAAAGTCTCTCTAATTTTTACATTTCATACATCTCTTTTTTATCTCTTCAAATTGGAAACTGTCTTTAGCCTACCAACAGAATTCCAGAAACACCCACACTCTGCAATATCACGCTTCAGAGAGTATTAATTCTTGCTTATTTTCTGGCGCTGCTGTGGAAGTTGAGCTCTGCTCAGAGAAGGCAACACACAAAGCATCTTGAGCAAAAAAATAACATCTCAAAAACCTTTGTACCTTTTTGGCATATCTGTTATGCTCATTTTTATAAACAGTTGTGCACAGGTTCATCACCTTGAATGGATATAAATACCTGTGCTTTAGTGGCATTTCTTTCTGCTCTGCAACACTGCCTCTGATTTTCACATTTTGCAGAACTGTGTTTTGAAAGTAAGTTGCAAAGCAGGAGAAGAAAGAATTTACTTGGAAGTTAGGAGTGTCTGAAAAAAAAAATAGTGAGAGGAAATGAAACTCAAGCTCAAATAGAAGGGGCTGTGAAATACTCAGTTTTGGACAGGATCTTGGACCTCAGAATCAGTGGCAAAATTCTTGTCCTTGCTGCAGTAGAGCATAGATTTCACTGCTTTTATATTCCTGACCAGAGGAAAAATGCTATTCAGAATAAAATCACGACTACATGAATCTTCTCTTGCATTCTGTCATGTAAACTGTGACCTCCTGCTGCTTAGAAGTTTTTGCTCACCATTCTGAAGAAAATTAAGGAAGTTAAATGCTATAGACAAACAGTTCTGCTAAAGATGATTAGAAAGATGATGAAGGTGTGTAGTCAAGGTGGTATTTACGGAGTAGCATCTGCCTTTTGTTACTGATGATAATGTGTGTGTGTGGCTGTCCGTTAGGATGTGATGCCTGATGTGTGTTAAGTGTGGCATTACTAGGGCAACAGCATTCAAAATCACCAGAAAAAAGTTTGCCATTTATATTCCTGGATATCAAAAGCCAAGGAAGTTTCATCTTCCTCTTCTGACAATATCAGAAGAAAACAAAATAAGAAGGAAAAGAAAGGGTAGAAATTGTTGGTCTAAAAATTTTTTTTGAATGAAGCACGAGAGAAGCAATGAAGGACTTTCCAGGTGATAAATGGAAGACAATAAAAAAGCTGGTGAAGAAAACTCTTAAGAGGGAAAACTTTTGAGTGGTAAAGGCTGGGGTGAGGGGGAGTAGGGTGTGGGCAAAACTCATCGTAGACAGCAGAGAGAAAAAAGTACAGGAAACAGCTGAAAAATGCAAAGTACATTGAATGGAAAAGGGACTGTGGATGTCTCAGTGAAGGGAAGTGTACAAACTGAGAACAAAGAAATGAAACATTGGGATTTCTGTAAAGAGAAAATAAGAAGATATTAAAAGCAGCAGACAGTAAGAAATAAACAGGGGAAATCTAGTGTGAAAGCTGGCTTGGAAGAATTCTTTCAGGATGAGTGGTTGGGGAGGAGGGGTATTTCTGAAGGGATTATTTTCAGGAAATGGCAATTCTGAAATAAGGAAGCAAAGTAGAAATATTGAAGAAATACATCATCTCCAGCTGCTCCTTCCACTTCTAATCCTTCCTTCATGCCACTTAGCATCATTTCCAGTTAAAGATCCTTGAACCAAAATCTCTCATATGCTTCCCCCTTCTTTTAAAACCATCAATAATCTCTCTTTCCATCAGCCCTCTGACCCCTTGGCTCCTATCAGCTGAGGAAAATGGAATTTTTCCTGCCCTTTAAGAAAAAAAAAAAAAAAATTGCATCACTTCCTTGTGCTGCCTCATGGAAAGGGCAAATGTAACCTCATCAGTTATAACATAGAATCACAGAATGTTTTGGGTTGGAAGAGATGTAAAGGTCATCTAGTTCCAAGCCCCCTTCCCTGGGCCCATGGATACTTTTCATTAGACCAGGTTGTCCAAAGCCCCATCTGGTCCAGCCTTGAACATTTCCAGGGATGAGACAGTCACAATTTGTCTGGGCACCCTGTCCCAGTGCCTCCCAACCCTCAGAGTAAAGAATTTCTTCCTAATCTAACCCAGCCCTAACCACTGTCAATGTGAAGCCACTCCCCATTGTCTTGTCCCTTCAGGCCATTGTGCAAAGACCCTCTCCTGCTTTCTTGTAGGTCCCTTCAGGGGCAAGGCTGGTCTAAGTTGTTCCTGGTGCCTTCTCTTGGCCAGGCTGAACAACCCAAACTCTCTCAGCCTTTTCTCAAAGGAGCGGTGCTCCAGCCTTCTGATCATCTTGGTGTCCCTCCTCTGGACTCACTCCAACAGGTCCATGTCCTTCCTGTGCTGGATGCAGCCCTGCAGGTGGGGTCTCACCAGGGCAGAGCAGAGGGGCAGAATCCCCTCTCTGGCCCTGCTGCCCACGCTGCTCTGGAGGCAGCCCAGGACACGTTTGGCTCTCTGGGGTGTGGGTGCCCATGGTTGGGCTGTGGGTGCCCATGCCCATCAGCACCCCCAAGACCTAATGGGCAGGGCTGGTCTCGATCCATTATCTCTTCACACTTCTCACAGAAAATGGTGAAAAGAAAGAACCAGAGTCCTCAGCACAGCCACTTGCAGTACTACTGCCTTCAGGATCTTTGTCTGTAACAGTCTTGAACACTAGACAAAGCAAAAAGCAACAATCAGATCATAATAAGCATCATTCACAGCTGAAGTGCAGAAAATTCAAGTAAGAGTTTTGACAATGGAAAAGCACTTTCTCTTGCAATGTTGCTGCATCCTTATTGAGAAAAAAAACCCCTGTAACTTCGCCTCCTAGCTTCTACAGCTTTTTATCATGGTCCTAGGGCCTTCACGACTTGTCAAATGTGAACTGAAATCAGCGGATTCTCCCCATTTGCCGTTTCATTTTATTGATATCTTTTGCTTACAGATGGTTACACCAAATCTTTTGCTTCACTTTTACATAACTACCATTAACATTTGGAGCCAAAAGTAAAGATAGAAAGCATATGCTGGTAGTAAGGGAATAATATATATTTATATGTACACAAAGAGAGCGTTTTACTCACTGTTTATTAAATATAGTAGTTACAAAGTCAGACTGGGAAACACAATATCCTACATAACTGAACCCAATCGATTTTTACTTTTAACTATTTGTTTTCAGTGAAAGTAAAATACTAGTGGCTTCAGCTCAACCTGACATTTTATGCAATGTTTCTGAATGATGTTAAAAGAGAAGCCTGAAACCAGCTAACCAAACGAACAGGGTCGAAACAGAGTCTATAGACAACTGAGAGTATTTTTAAATTCCTAACTACAGCCTAAATTCCATTAGCATGAGACTTGGAAGGACACATCTGTTATTCTTTAAGGAACTAAAGCAGTTGGCTGGCCTCCTAGCTCTTGAACAAAGTGTTCAAGGCTCACATGGAAACAGTGTGCTGCATATAATGAATTTGTTTAATTTAAATTAGTTTTCTAACGGAAAAAAAGAAAGGAAGAAGTAGTAATTGAGAAACATCTGTGAAGGATCTGCTACACCTGTTTTTATTTTTTCAAAATCTGTCTTCATAACTTCATTCATCCATCTTGTGGAGTTGCGGGAAGAAGCACAACCATGGAAGCACTGTAAATAAAAAGTACAATGTCTGAAGATTAGGTTTATCTCCCTATTTTACAGTCTTATAAATTAATGAGGAGTTTTCAGAACAGGTATGAAGAAAACTCTGTTTGAGTTAATTTTATTCACAACAAATTGATTCATAATACTCACCAGCCTTTTCTTCATTTTTTTTCTTCCCTTCCCTTCCCTTCCCTTCCCTTCCCTTCCCCTCTCCTCTTTTTTCCTTTTTCCCTTTCTTTCTTCCTGCTGAAGTAAGTGCAAGCTTCCTTATACAAGATATTGATGCAAAAATCTAAGTCTGAAGATTTAATAAAATTCTGACCTATAGAATAGGGGGGGAAAGTAAAAGGTGGAAGAAAGAGAGGGAGAGTAAAGTTATCTATAGAGATAAAACAAAGGTTAGGTGAAAACAGATGCACTTGAACTTGAACCATGAAGTACTGTACCAAGAAAACCACAAAAATAAATTATAGACAGAGCAAAGTTCCCATTCAATCTCTAGGTTTCAGAATTGAAGTCCTCATGTCCGGATGACTATCAGAGACTGAGAGGCCGTGGACAGATGTGTCTATGTATGTTATCTAGGGAGGTGCAGTAGGTTAGTAAGAACAAAAAATTACCAGGAACTATATGTTTACAAGAAAATTTATACAGGAAAAATTCTGTGAATAGGTGTGTAGACTTTATCCACTGCCTTCAAAATCCCTTAGTACTCAAGTGTTATAGTATCCTGTAAATTTAAAATATAAAGACTAAACAAGGAAAACATTCATATGAACTGCCCTGAGTTTTTAATGTAAAGCGTAATTGTAATCCTTGAAACCACTCTCATGAACTTATGTATTATACTTGTGTAAGCTTAGTATTTCCATGTCTTTGCATTTCTAGTTGATAGATGTGGTAGGAAAAGCCAATCTACAGAGTCAAAATTGTAAGTCTGAATTTCTAATTTGTGGTTTTCTTTTTCTATCAGCTGTTGTACAATTAAGCCTACTGTAGATATTAGGATTCTGTTTCTAAAGACTCCTCTTCACATTTGTCTTTGATTTCTTTCTTATTAAAAAAAAACCAAAACAAAACAAAACAAATAACAGGAAAATAATTACTGGAAACTTGGAAGTATTTGAGAAGACAAGCTGTTTCCAGTACTAAAGAAAGGGAAGAAATGCAGCACTTTAATAAGACTTGGATATGCCTAGAGTAATGTGACCATGGCACTCTTGATGGGAAATTGTCTTTATGTCTGGTCATCCCTTGCCTAGAGTGGATAGCTTTACTGATATTTTATGGGTTTTATTTCTTCATTCAAAGGACTTATAAACCCACAAGAGTGTTGTTCTCTGGCCAGCCAAGTTCCACATGCCTCATAATGCATGCTGGTCACTGAAGTATGTCAAACACTACTTCAAGCAAAACCCTCCAATTATAAAAAAGCACTATAATCGTACATCTAGGAACATATGTTTAAACTGGCTTCATCTATTTTTAGCAGAACAAAGGCCAACTGAAATGTTTCAAGGGCAATGACACTGTTTTGTACGGAGACACTAACAGGGCTTTTTGGGGTAAGAACCCTGTGATTTAAGGCTGAAAATGAAAATGTTGTGGAAAAATGAAATTTCAGCATGAAGGGACTTACAGATGAGTGTCAGGAGACCTCTCCCACTTATGCCAATGCCAGTTCTGTCAATGATTTGCAGCATAATCTGAAATTAGGAAGGATAAAGCTTCTATAAACAAATAATTTGCAGTAGGGTATATGAAGTTGAAAATATTGGAAAAATTTGCAGACCTCTCAAATCTTTCAGTCACAGAGTACCTCTGTTCCACTTTTATCTGTCTGTAAGTTAATATACAAACAAATCCAACTTAATATACTGAATTCTGCCACTGGGCAAAACAAGCATGCTTGTGTGCTCCTGGAAACCCCTTTAGTACCCGTTCATCAGGGGTACTGAACTATGTCAGGCTTTCTGTTCATGTCTGATTCTGGTCCAAGGAATTCTGGCCCCATGCTCAGAGTACTGCCATGCATTAGAGCATGCAAACTATAATTTCAGAATGCAGCCTTAATGTGGCACAGATGCAAGCCTGCCCTCAATCCCACAGCTCTGCCCAGGCAGTTACAGTCAGCATCACTCATTTTCCAGATGTTTCTCTGTACAACACACAAGACATCATCCAGTGTATGTCAGGGAAAAAGTCAAAAAATAGTATAGACTTAATTTCACCATCCACTTGAAGCAGTGAAAGAATAGGAAGCAGCATGAAGAGAAAGCCTTGAGAGGCTTTGAATAATTTCATTACATTGTACTACACTGGGGATTTCATTGTTTAGAATGAGATGAGCAAGCACTTGCTCAAAATATGGAATGATTGACCTTCAAGGTCAGCAGCATTGGTGGCAGTACACAGCATGACTACTTGCCAAACAAAGAGAATGAATCAAATGCTATCAATGCATTTTTCATCTTCAAACTCATCTTGTGTGCCTCATGGAGGAAGAGAAAGGATGCCACTGAGGACAAAATAGTATGAAACTAATAACATTTCCTGTCTTGCATTTGCTTCCTCCATCTGCTCACATTTCCTGGGTGACGGGTTCATCTCAGCAAGGTTTAGCTGAAGATCCATTCAGAGCAAACTTACATTTTCAGCAGTACACAGAAAGTCTGACTGGTTTGCAATGATTTCATGTGTGAATGTTTACTTTAGTAACAGCAAAAATTTCTGCTTTGTTAGCCTTATATGAAGTATGCCTTGTCCTTTTTGCTCAACAGCAGAGAGAGAGGAGGCTGTGTTGAAAGCATCACATACTTAGAGGAGAGCTTTTCCCCTTGTCCTCAAAAGTATAGATCCTCACATAGTCTAAGCATGCTTTTTTGATGCCATTTTAGCATTTTTGCTTCATTGGCTTCCCTTTTGGAGACGGACTACTCTCCTATTCTTAAAAAAAAAAAATAAAAAATTGTGACATCGCCATTTTAAAGACTTCCCATTTTGCATTTAAACCAAGATGTTTAGAAGAGGCATTTCCTAAAGGTCATATTCTATCCTAATCTTTTTCTCATGGGTTTTGACAAGACAATTTTCCCAGAATCTGAGAAATATTTAGCAAAGGAGAAAAAAATGCAGAGCCTAACACGCAGAGATAATTGGGTAATCAGATAAGGATTTAGTGTTCTCCAATAAGCCTGTGGAGACTACTGAATCAAGACCTCATTCACTAATTATATTTACATGTTTAAATAAAATCTAAACCTACTAAAAAAGAGACGGTGTTTTTAACTCAGGCCCTCATCTAACTTATGGAAGAACAGGCAAGAATTTGACAGTCTTTCACATGACAACTATGTCCTTCAATCTCCTGATTACTGGGTTACTTAGACATAATCCCAGCTGCTTTAAAGCAAAGCATATCCTGAAACATTTCTGTCATTGTTTCTCATATACATAGCTTTTTTCATATTGATTTGAGAAATTTTCCCCACTGCAGAGAAGCTTCCAGAGAACTAGAGCTACCATAGTGTCTCTGTGACCTTTTATTTCTCCTTTGAATTCTTTGTTTCATTTGCAGCCTAGCAGATGAAATGTGACTCTGGAGTTGAGGAGAGCTTTGCTCTGTCACTCTTCTGTTCTTACCTGTCTGTCCTTACCTTTCCCCAAAAGAAATACTGAGTCTTCCCTCCTTTAAGAAGTCCCTCGAGATCTGCTGCTGGCAATCATTCCATAAAAATTGTCTATTTTATTTAATGTCTATAACCTGCATCTTCTGTCACCCTTGTTTTGATTCATACCACTGTTTGCACCAACAAAAAATTTTTATCTGCTCCGATTCGTTCAAGGCCTCTTAATTCTTTCAAAGCCACTTAGTTCCTATATTTTATTATTGAGGAGCTTTGTCTCACGCTGTCAAAGGAATGTGATTAAACTCTTCAGATTGCTTCTCAAAAACTAACCTCTGTGTTTATAGCAAATCAAAACAGAATGTAATCAATGCAGTTTGCTTTTGACAGATGTTTAAAGCAATTTCATGCTGCACAGCATTCTTCTATCTCGTTTCTGCAGTGCCAGGATACATCAGTTATAATTTAGGTTTACAGAATATGGGGTGGATGTTTGGCTTTAGATCGTTATTTGCTATACAATACTATTCCTTTACTTTTGGCATTTATGTTGTTAATGTAATGCTTGCAAAACATGGCGCTCTGGCAGAACTGAAAAGTTAAGTCCTCTGTTTATAAACCAGGAAAAGCACACTAATTTCCTCTCCTGCCTCACTGAAGTGCCTTAACAGTAACATGGCTACAGATGCAAAACTAAAATATCCTTGAGGATATGCCTAGCTTTAAACAAGTGAGTGGCCCCATTAAATGTCTTGAAATCAATTATACTAATTCTGCTCTAAATTAAGTAGCTCTACTGCTCTATCAAACTGATGCTCTACTGCCCACTCCTGGGCATAGGAAAGTAATTCATCCTCAAAATCTGCAGCTTGACTTTCTTCCTGAGCACTTGAAGTTGACTCTGAAGCAAACACTTGTCTCACCAAGAGCCAGAGTCCACTGGATAATCATGATCTGAATGCAGAAATATTGTGGATTGCATTTGAGCCAGTTACCTGAAAGACTTGGTATTTCCCCACTGACTTTTGAATTCCCTTTCCTTTCCTACTATTACCACAAAAAAGAATTTCAATATTCCTGATCTTCATCAGACTACAATTAACAGTAAAGGAAAGTATGCAACATGCATCCATCTAGCAATCATCCTAGCAAAACTTATTTTCCTTCTTAAGCTTAAATGCTAAAGAATTAACCATAAGATGAGACATCCCATGAAGAAGGTACCTCTAAGAAATGCATCTTTGGTACGAGAAACATTATTGAAATAAAATATCTTAAAAGGGGATGTAAGCATGATTAAGGTCCTTAACGTGGTATTTAAGTAATTCATTCCCCCAGGTAAGAATAAAGGCTATTTAGAACAGATGCTGTAGTGCATGAAATAAATCCTTTTATCCTCAGCACTGGCTTTGAAGACATCTCTTGCCTGTTAAGATTGCCAGGGCTTTGGGCCTAAAGCAGTTCTTTGCATTATCCTTCCTTTTGCCCTTTGAAGCTTCAAATGTGTCCTGCCAATTATTGTTTTAGTAGTAATCACCATGGGGTTATAAACTAACGAAGTTACTAAAACTGAAGCATAGATAATAAAACCATGACTATATCAAAGTGAAAATTTGCAGGAGGACTCCAGGTGTCTCTGGTAGCAGCCTGTCCCTGTAATGCAGAAGAAGGAGAAACATCATGAATTCAGGAACAGCATAAAGAGTCATAAGCACCTTAGTACTACTATTCTGACTCACACAGCTAGTTACACTTTATAAATGCTGAGCTTAAGATCTCCCTTGAGGTCTCACTGACTTGGGGACAGTGTGTCTATCCCAAGGATACACCAGTTAATTTTTAGCTTGCTCTGTCTTTGTTTGGGACCTTCATACATTCTTTCAAGACAAATCCATGGTGGAGATAGTTCCCCCTGAGCAGTGTAGATGCAAACTAGTTGTTAATATGCTCTCATTTCTCATTGTACACATGTCCTTGGAGTTCCTTGGTGCCAACTGCTTTCTGTCTTTTCCCCACTTCAAAGGCATCCACAGAACTTTTTTCTGCAGTGCTCAAGGATTTAACAGAGATACTGGCAGTATCTGGGAATTTAATTGTTTCTGATAGTATCAGCAGCTAGCATTCACATTTGGGAGAAGCACTTATCTGATTTGTATGGCACCTGTTTCCCTAAAAAAGCTCTGCAGTCCTGCACAGAACTGGCAAGCACCACAAGCATGAATATGCAACAGCAGTACTATTCAAGAATCACAGTTAATGGTAATAACCTTTTTCCCCCAAAATTAATCAGAAAATATGTAAGTCAGCATATTTAAATAATGCATTGAAATCAGAGCACAGCATGAATAATATTTAAATTAAATCTGACAATATGAGAAATGCAAAAAAAAGAATATTCACAGTAATGGAAATAAGAAATTTTGAAAAATGCATTTTCTGAAGGAGCAAATAATTAAAAGACCTACTTCAGTACGATAATTTATGGAATGACCTTATCAGCAAATAAAAATTGTAGTTAGACTAAATGAGGCCTCCATAAAATGAAAAGGAGAATAAATGAAAGCAAGACTGATCTATACCTACTGCTGTGCAGGAAGGCACAGAAACTAAAACAAGTAGGTTTTTTTCATGGAAGAATCTCATTTTTTGCAGGTGAAATCTCTGAGTCACTAAAAGTTCTTTAAGGAAAGAAAGCCTTTAAAAAATGTGTTTATAAACTTAAGCACATCTCAAACCAAGGACCTGGATAACAAGGATCTCTAGTTCACATTTCTGAATGCCGGAGCTCACAGTGGGAGAGTACACAAAAGCAAATGACTGAAAAACATACTTTTTCCTGAAAACACTCTGCTTTGGGACAGAGATAAGGAGTGTACTTTGGAAAAAGTATTTGTGGTTTCCTATTTCAGTGCTGATGTGGAAGTATACTCAGGATACCCAGATATTGCACTCTGCAAGCCAAATTCTAGACAGCAGGGTATGTACAGCAGGCTGGAGTCTTGGCCAGTTCAGCTCTGACTTTAATATCATTTAACACCTTTAAAAGTCCAGTTGCCAGTGCCCTCCTGAGAGTTTCTCTCCTCATGTGATATAGCTCGTTACACTTTGTATTTAACTGGACATCATGGTCTTTGGGCAACAGTGTTATACCTTGCTGAATAAAAAGAATCCTTTACATTGCTGTCAGATCAAGAGCATCTACTTCTAATTTAGTAGTTTGTAGGTGTTACTCCTCAACGCTGTCAGAAATGCTCCTCAGTGGTTTAGTGTGCTCCTGGCTCCCATTTCTCTTCTGGATCTGTGCACAGGGAGCTTTCAGAAAGCCCTTTCTTATGTTCACACTGAAATTCCCCACTTTCGGCTGCAGTACAAATGTGTCTTTTTGGCAGTCAGCAGTCATTGTGAATACTGACTGATCCCTTCCATTCTGCTGTTCAGGCTTACATAGATCTGTGTGACAGCAGGGATGAGGAAGGTGTCACCACAGCTTCATTCTGGCACACGAGAGGGTGGTGGGGAAGTAACAGCATTTTCGTTCCAATATCGGCTGCTCAATTAAACCAATCGCTGATTGTAGACAAAGGCACTCTGAACTCACAGATGGGAACAACGCCATCCTCGCAGATGGGCATGAGCATCCAGCACCAAGGAACATTGCACCACCACTGAATATCTGCCTTGATGCCTGGCCAGAAACGTCAAAAAAACAGGTGCTGATCCTCATCTTCTGTGCCCACAATACAAGGGAATGCAGCACCTGTCATTAATCCAATGCCCCTCTCAGTTAATTTCCAGAAGTTTCTGGGAAAAGGAGAATTTAATGAGTAGGTTTAGAACAAGCTGGGTGTTTTTCAAATGCACTTCTATATTTAGAAATCTTAGAACAAAAAAATTGTTTGATATCTGACCTCAGTGACACCTTGAGTTCATGAAAACATTAGAATAATCTTCCAGGAAAATAGGAGTTCTCCTGAAGCCATTGATCTTACTGCCTACAGTAGGATTCTGAATATTTTAAGGGGAACAGAGGCTATGTATCACCAAATACAACCCCACTTTATTAGATTTATAGGTTTAATATTTTGATAGGGGACAGTGAAGAAAGAAGGAACATGTTAGAGTCATGAACAGAAAGGCAAAATTTAATGACATTGCTCTTTAAGTGAATGAATGGTCAAGATATGTACAAAATCATACATTTGCTTGACAGCATTCATTGTAATCAAGGGGCAGCACAGCTTGGAGTCTGAGGACCCCACATCTCTATTAGAGAGGTATTTCCAACTGCTTTAAAAAGCATAGGCAGCTCATTCTTTCACTTTAATCTCACTTCGTTTCTGCCTACTGCATGAACATCTGCCTAATGAAAGCAGAACGGGGTTCACAGTAATATGAGCACTTTAGGAGTGGGATCATAGTTTTTGGCTTCCTTCAAGTAAGAAAAGAAGGAAGGTGGAAACTAAAAGGTATAACAGGTATGAGGAAATAAAAGTTGAAAAATGTAGAATTGGTGCATAGGAAAAGCTTGAGAGGCTTTGAATAATTTCATTACATTGTACTACTCTGGAGATTTCATTGTTTAGAATGAGATGAGCAAGCACTTGCTCAAAATATGGAATGATTGACCTTCAAGGTCAGCAGCATTGGTGGCAATACACAGCATGACTACTTGCCAAAACAGTAGAAAGAGAATGAATCAAATGCTATCAATGCATTTTTCATCTTCAAACTCATCTTGTGTGCCTCATGGAGGAAGAGAAATGATGCCACTGAGGACAAAATAGTATGAAACTAATAACATTTCCTGTCTTGCATTTGCTTCCTCCATCTGCTCACATTTCCTGGGTGACAGGTTCATCTCAGTATTGTTTAATTGAAAATCCATCCAGACTGCATTAATATGTGAATATTGACCTCATCAGCAACAAAAAAAATCCTGCATTTTAGCCTTACTAAAACTGTGCTTTTTCCTTTCTGCTCAACAGCAGAGAGAGAGAGGAGGCTGTGCTAAAGTGCCACATACTTAGAGAAGGGCTCCTTCCCTCATCCTCAAGGCTATAGACTCTTACAGAGAGTGAAAGTCCAGCCTGAGAGTGCTTTTCTTACATCATGTTAGTGTGTCATTGTAAAGCAGCAGTGGTGTTTGTTTGGTTTCCCCCTTAGAGAGAGACTGTTGACCCATTCTTCAAAAGATACTTTGCTTTGTGGAAGAAGGAAACAGTACTTAGGAAATGTGAAAATTAATGGACAAAAGGAAAAAAGTAGAAATATAGAAAAGTGTATTTTTTGTGAAGAAAAAAAAAAAAAAAAAAAAGAAGGGCAGTGGATTTTACTCCACCTCATCTAGACTTCTAAGTTTCACATCATGCTAATTGTTATCAGATTTACCTTCCCCTGCCTGGACAAGAAAGTTGACAATACCAGATTCTGCAGAGTAGAAGGAAAAAATGTCCAGCTGTGTTAGCTCTTTGTTTGTGGATTATATCTACCTTTTTATAATTCAGATAGATAAAATCTCTATTAGCTATTCATGGGGATTGTATGAATACTGCCATAGTTAAACTTAGCCTAAACTGATGTTTCTATACTCTGATGGTTTAAAGAAACACATTGCGTCTCCTACAGACATTTTTCTTTCTTCTACCTTGCTTATAATCACTGGCCCATCCCCTGTCTTTGCATTTCGGTGTTTTCTTTCTTTCTTGGACAAAAGAACATTATGAGATGCTCTGAAAGCTCTACCCTATACAAACTTAGTTACTTGTGTTTCAGTGAACTCCTTACAAGTTTTTATGCTGGCCTGTATCAGGAATAAACCTGTGCTTTATTCATTTCGGAAAGTCTTAGCCATTTAAAGGCATTTTTCTAGACATAAATATGGGATGGGGTATAAACTGTTTTTCTTGGAAGGAGATACAATTTTTACGTACTTGTGGAGGTTTTTTTGGAAGGACATAGAGTCTCAGGCCAGTCTCTTTGAACAGAAGTTCAACATTTCTTTTCTGTTTCCAAACACTTCCTGCTTGCCCTGTTCTAGTATCAGTGAAAATCCCCTAAGGCAAACAAACTTCTTGATAAATTGCCCAAGGGTTTGGATCCAATTTTTAATATAGCAAATGCATTTGATTTGGGCACTAGATAGGATATTGACAGCTTTCACAGAAAGCTGAGATGTGGCAACATTTAATAATAATTTTCTGAAAAGTTGGTAGATTTTTTTGGTTTTTTTTAGACAAAATGGTCAATTTGTTTTTATCTAAATACTCTCAATTTTGAAAACAAGCCTTTTTTCTTTCTGTCAATTATACAAACCAAAAAGCAGTTGATACAAAAAAAAATTGCAAGAAACATCATTTGGAACAAATCAGAATCAGTGAACAAGTGACTCACAAAAAGACAAAAGGTAAAAGAAATTAGATCAACAGTTATATGCATGCTTTGAAAAATTGTCATTTGAAGGACAACAGGATGTACAGTTACCCAGTTTATGAGGGCTGCACTCTTTGTGCCATAACCAGTCTTTTTGTTTTGAAAAAAATAAATGCTCCAAATTAGCTAATCTATCTCATTACATATGCAATTGTTGGTTTTTTTATGAAAGTTTACATGATTATTAAACAACAGTGGTTACTATTGTAAAACATCAATTTTCTGTGAAATGTTTTTCATAAGAATAGTTCTTCCATCTTATTTCAGAATTTTGACCCTTCCCACCCAACTTTCAACTCAATCGTCACGAGGTAAAAGTTAGATAAACCTAACTTTTTTACCAAGTGGTAAAAATTAGGAACCCTGTCATCTTCCTGCATTGAGAAAGTTATTTACATTTCTGTGGGTGTTAGTCTTTTTAATCTCCTCAAAATATGAGTTTCATTCTGGGATGAACCACCCGTCTTGGCTTTTCCAGTAGTCAGTAGAGAGTCATGAACATTTCTCAGGGAGACTCATGAAATCTGCCCTGCATGTTTATTTTGGGCCATTTTTTAAAACTGAGGGGTTTTTCCTCCCATAATCTGTTAAAAGAGGTTATACCAACTAGCTTTGCATGGTATGTTTTCTAGATGGTTGAAGGTAGCTGTGAGAAGTTTAACTGTGAGTGCACAACAGATCAGATATTTGAAGATTTTGAGTACACACAGGCAAACGTCCCAAAAATAAGAAGTTCACACACAATAGGAATGATAGCTCCAACTTCAGCTAGTTTGCTTTCACATATTGCCAAGAAATAGTAAAATAAATAATGTTGATTTGAAGATTTAATAGAAGAAGCTAACCACCCTGAACCAGAGAAGGAATTGAGACTTGTAGATCTGGAGACTTTTTCCTTGTTTAATGGTATAGAGGTTTTGGCCAGCATCTCTTTGAATTCACCAGTACATATGCTACAAAGTTTTTTATTTAACTCTAAACATACTTTTATCAAGAAGGTCCTTACCATGTTTGCATCTATCTCTCACATTTTTACAATTATACCACAGGTGCAAGGAATAGTCACTGATATGGAATTGATATAAATGCACATATGTATATATGCATACATGTATATATGTTGTATATATGTATATATGTAATCAAATGGAGATGGAATGGCTATTCAGAGATAATTCAGTCTGATAAAGCATATGTTCAAATAAGAGATTGATTTCTCTTATAACTTAGTTATGAATTTCTGGCATGGACTGTTCCATACCCTGGAATAGCAAGAAGAGCTAGAGAGGATATTTCAACTATGACTCTATTTTCTGATTTAGGACCTTCTGCAAATCATTGTCAAGACCCTTGAAGAGGGTTTCATCCTTGTCATTTTGGTCAGGAAAGATCTGCCTAACCTAGTCTGCCGTATTTCTAATGTGCGCACTCTTGGAGGGTTTAATTGCCCCACATAGAGCAATTTACGTGGAGTGAAGAGGAAACCCCTCATTAAAACTGTAGGTGGTTGAAAGTTTAGTGAGCAATGTACGCTACAGTGTTTCACAGGTAGATTTCTACACTTTACCTAATCAGATACACCGGGAATCTATTTAATTGTGCATCATCCCAGGGAATCAATTTGGCCTAAGGTAGTGAATGGCATTGACTGCTGAGTAATGAGGATACTTCTGACAAATATTTCTGTTTAATAGATATTGTTCAGTCAGGTCTAGCAGCTTAGGTTGTGTTTAAGTACATGACAAATGAGCAGAGTATTCTACACATTCAATTCCCTAATACAGAGATAGCCAAATAAAAAAGTAAAAGTAAGTAATTAAGGTGGGATAAAATCATTTGGTCTGTCTGTGTTTATACATTACCTTATCTTATTTTGAGTCATTCACAGCTTTAAATTGCATCCTGGTCTGTAAGAGACCATTGAAACATTATTTATTGCTGGATGCCAGCTCTATCTGTCAGCACTCCAAAAATGTACAGTTGACAATGAGTCATAAACAAGAGATTAATTAGTGTGGTAGTCGAAAGTTATGTTGCTGATTCAGTTATTTAGTATCCACTTCACTAAGATAATTTGCATATGTTCTGCTCTCTTATCATCTGTTTAAAGATTTGATTAGGAAAAGGAGTCTGAGAACACTGGATGCTAAGGGAAGAGAGGGACACATGGGAAGGGCACATGATGGTGCTTGGCTAAAACAGAACAGAAGACAGCCCTTAGTGTTGGCATGAAAAATGTTGAGAGAGTCAGCAAGGTTGACAGGATTGGTGCTTTTGGAAACAGAACAATAGGCATTAATTATATTTAGAAGTTCAAAGACCAAACGTGAAAATACCTAATTGGTTTATACTCTTGATTTAAACCCTGTTCCTTTATTCTGCATTTTATTGTTTTTTATTCAAGCCACTGGGAATTTTGCCAGGGCTCCCAGTGGGAGAATTAGGTGTACTAGGAATACATTTTCAGATATTAAAAGAATTTACAACAGTATAAAATACTGCATTCATATTACAGATTAATCAAGCATCACATATTGAATGTGACATATATGTGCCAAACTACAGAGCTATAGGAAAAATTAATTAATGAAAAGCCTTATCTTCTTCACCTAGCTCTGTCCTCTTGCTCCCCCTTTGGCTTTAATAGCCTAAATAAATGTTCAACCCTTCTGTAACATCCTGTGTTCTAGAGAAGGTTGTGCAGCTTCTGGAGATTAGCCAATATTTTGCAGGGCAAATTTGAAATTCCTAAAGACACAGTCACCTATTTCTCTGTAAATGAAATGCATGGGAAATTAACAAAAGTCTGCACTAGGCTGTTTCTTCTAAACATGTGATTCTATATGTTCCTACTACTGATTTACAGGCAATTGCACTCCGAGTTGCTTACTGCTGGACTCCATAGAGTTAAATAAAAAATAATGGGCACTTTTAGGTGTCTCTTCTATTTCTTTTAAATATGATTTCCTTTTAATTCTCAAACAAGTGCAGACATCTCCTTTTGCTTGACTGAAGTCCTGCTTCAAAACAGCCTGCTTCCCTTACCCAAATGAGCTAGGGAGATAAAATCAGATTTAACTATCTACATTTGGTCACATGAGCCTCATCCTGCGACCCCAAATTTCTAGTGAAGCTACTGATACTAATGCAGATGAAGGTGTAAATTGAATGAAATACTAGAGCAGCCCTTCCATAACATTCAGAACCACTGAAAGGTGGGTTTGCATGGTCAGGAAAGTCATGGGCCAATTCTGGGGTACTGTCCTGGGAAGTCTCATGAGTAACTGGAAGTCTTGTAAATGGGACCTTTAAGAAAATGAGAGAAAAGGAGTTTGGCTTAGTGTAGCAAAAAGAAGAATGAGGGAAAATACAAAATCATATTGTGTGTATTTTTTGGATCTGCTAAGAGTTAGACCAGCCTGTGTTCATGTCCCCTGGGAATAGGGCAGAAAGTAAAAGTTAAAACTTCAGTGAGGAAAATTTACATTAGATATTAGAGAAAATTCTAAGAGAAATGATCCTTAAGCGAAGGAATAATTTGCTGAAGGAAAATATGGAACCTTCTAAGTAAAGATGTTTTTTAAATTTCCGAGCAGTATCCACTGGGCACGTTTATAAGTTAGGACGTGAAGACCTTCAAAGTTCCTTTTTCCCTTCACTCCCTTACTTTTCTGTAGTTTTTTCTTTTTCTTTCACTCATGTCTCTCTTTCTCACTAAATGGATTGTATTGGAGAGGAGAGACTCACAGCCTCCAACAATAGCCCCAGTTTTATTCTTATATGTGGATTCCAAACAAGTAAATTCTTTTCATATCACCTGAAGTTTCTTAGGTCACTCTGAGCTTTATGGCTTTGTAGCTGGCCTCAGAGAAACAAGTTACAAGTGAAGAAATAATTGCTATATATTCTACCCTTCGAAAAGAAAATGAAACAGGCAGCTAGAGCAGAGAAACATACATCATTTACAGAATAATCCCTTCTGTCTGAAGCTGTGCTGAACATAGGGGACTGCCTGAGAGGAGCATGTGGAAGAAAGGAATGCCTGCAGAAACCCCTGTGGTACCTGTCCAGCTACCTGCTGGCTTAGCCTTCAAAAACACCACGTCTGACAGCCTGCAAAAGAACAAGCTGGGGATTTATTTCTGCCTATAATTTTTTAAATCATATTTCCCTTTATGAAAAAGAATAATTTCCACAGGCTAGGATTTCTTCATTGCTTCTGCAGAGCAATGGCTACTAGCCTATATTTAAATACTATATAGCTAAAATCAGCAATATTTAATTTTCAAAGAAGATTATAAATAAGATGGGAAAAAAACCTTAGAATCCTTATTTTCCTACACCACATGGAAATAAGAAAGGGATTAAAAATGTGACAGAACAAAAGGAAAAATAATTTAGCACATTATCCCATTACTTTTCAGATCATCACTGAATTTGTGTCATTTGAATAATTTAGCTTCTGTGGTTACTAATAAAAATCCCTAAAAAAAACTCCCCAAACTATTGTGTTTCTAAGTGAAATAGCATTAAGCTGATCTTCTTCCTATCCTGTACCTCCCTTCAGCAGTTAAAGACATATTTGGTTGCCCATTAAATAGATCATATATTTAGCTTCTTTACAAATAGTAGACAACATTTTCCTATATATTAGACTTTGAATAGTGGGAAAAAAAAAAAAAAAAAAAAAAAAAAAAAAAAAAAAAAAAAAAAACCAAACCAAAAAAAAAAAACAAAAACCCACTGTAATGTTCCCATGTTCTTTCTGAAGATAACTACCTCTTTTTTTCTTTCTCTTGTACTTTTTAAAAAAAAATCCAGGATTGATAGACTGCAGTCCAGAGGTTCAAACCCTATGTTTTTCAAAGAATTTTCAGAAAGGAAATCCCACCATATTTTAAGGGCAGCAACAATTGCTCTATAATGGCCATACATGTACATTTTTTATTATAACAACATGTATCAAGAGTGTGTCTTTGGCCTGTTTATGAACCTGGAGTTTAATTCATTGTCCAGCTAAGACTTCCATATCACATAAGGAATGCAATTTCAATCTAAGAGGTGACATGCACACAGTGATAGGAGTGTTTGCCCCTAAGTATCCCTTTGATCACACAGTGGTCTAAATTACACACAGAAAAATTCCACATTAAAAGTAATTTGAGCTTCAGCAATCCTACCAGTAAAACACAGGAACAGGTAGATTTTTGTGCTTAAGCCCTTCAATGAGTCTACTTCTGAGACATGAAATCTTTTCCAGTAGGATATCCCTTCCACAACAATGCCAGTGTTTAAATCTGCCTTTTCCAGAAGTGTTTCCAGACTCTTTCTACCATGTCTCTTTTTTATTAAAGCATCTCCTGCAAATTTTTTTGTACTGCTATCAACAGCTAGGCCAACATTATTGGTCTGCATGTCCAATGAGAACAAACCACAAATGAGGAAGAGCTGCCAAGGTTCTACTCATTTTAAATCAGAAGTGGTGGTAATGGGCAATCGTGACAGCTCAGGGGAGTTTGCAGCTATACTGCTGCCATCTCCTTTGGCACCTGGACCACTGTTAGGATGGCTACATTTATTTGTCTGGGTGGGACTTACTGGTGCTATAGCCCATTGAAATGTCCAGAATCTCGGAGGTAGCAGATGTTGGTAGTAACTCAATGACTGTTCACTGAGTGGTGCCTTAAGGACTGAGAACAGAACAGAAATCAGAATACAGGCCATTTCCACCCCTTTGGTGAGTTCAGCCCTCCTGTCCCCACTGGGAAGAATTGTGATGCCTCTTCAGTCGCTTTCTTTTGGTCTTTGCATTGTGCATTTCTTTCCACAGAACAATTCAGATGCAACAGTAAAAACTTATTTGACTTGTTTTACACCTTTGTGTCACTCTCATGGGAGTTGGAGAGTCCATACCCCTCCAAAACGAGAAGAGCTGAGGTGTAAAGCTACCCTCCATCTCTTCACTCCTCTAATATCTAGGGCTTCTGTGGATTTGTCCTCAGAAACACATTTCCTTCACCTCAAAATGCAAGAGGCTCTGGGTGCTCCCACAGATATGTTTGCAGATGCCTAGGCAAAACAGAAAACCATATGGTTGTAGGCATACTCACAATTAGGCAGGATTTGAAGAGGATTTAAGGATGATTTTGAGGAGTAAATTTTTGAATGTAGCTATGTGCAGATTTGCAAAAGATAAAATCTATTCAGTTGAAATGTGGAAAACTTTTAGAAAAAATCTCTTTCTCAGGTCTGAGATAAAAGGCTGCAAAGCCAAGCACAAATGTTTGTGTTTGTAGGCTAACAGCCTACCACAGTAGCATAAATGTTATTTACAAGACACTTGGTTTGGCTTATGTGATTTATATGTTCATGGCTGTAGATGCAGCTGGACATCCAATTACCTTGAAGATTCTTGGCCTTTCTTCCTTCTGCAAAACTGTAGAAAAAGAAAACAGGAAAATCCCAGGAGATTCAATTAATTTTAATAGTAAGTTAAATTATTTTCATATTTCTCCTATATATAGCTTTAAAATATAATTCTCTGTTGCCAACTACTCCTGTAGCAGCATTGTTTGTCTCTTGTAAGTACATTATAACTGTGTCTTCATAACACTTTGTGGAAAATGAAAAATATTTGGGCTATGCTGACACCGACAGTCAGGATAAAATTACTGCTGCAAGGACTTTTGAGAAATAAAACGAAACTTTTTCCAGTTGGTAAAAATATATTTAATGAAGATCCCTCAGTATGTTAAACACTTTGTTTTCCACAATATTTTTGTTTACTCTTTGCCAAAACCATGGTGATATGAAATAATTGGCAAAACAGAGTTAACACCACTCTGTTATGTTATAAAGAAATCAAAACCCAGATAAGAATGATTGACAAATTTCATGCCACAACCCACTTGAGTTCAATGGCTACTAGAGCTCCTAGGAAAAATCCACAACACAGTTTGGAAAACAGAAAATGTGAGTGTGAGCTCCACGCATAGAGACAACAAACGCTTTTGACTATCCCACTGACAATCTTTAACTTCAAGGCAATGGGCTCCTTGTGCCCCAAACCTCAGCAAAAAGTTTCCAGAAAGGCAATAGAACATGGTTTCATGAAAACAAAAAATGAAAAAAAAACCCATGAAAAATTTGGGAGGAGTTTTAAAATTTTTCTAAGTGGTACAGTACTGCTTTGTGCCAAATATCCCCTTCTTCAAGAGGTTGGTAGAGAATATGAAGTTGACTGCCTCTGCCTACAGTTTTTTTAAGGAATACAATTAGCAGTGGTCAAAAAGCCATTGACTGACTTTTTCATCCTCTTTTTTGGGGGGATGGGAGTGATGGACACAGTTGTCAAAAAATGGAAGTGTCATAGGTCTGTTGAGAGACAAACTATTAAATGAACAGAAGAAAGGAGGTATTAACCCAACATTATGTCCAGAAAGGCTGTGATTTAAAACAAAAGATATCATTTTACCCAAACAGTTCTTTTTTGCAAAGTATTCACTCTGTGATATGATCAATTATAAGAAGCCAGGAAAGAGCTCCTGTTTTCTAAGTTATTCAAGGAAAAAAATCCCTAGCTCCATGCCAGGTTTCACTGTCCACCTGTTCCCTTATAATTTTTAAAAGTGAGTTCTTTTCTGTTCTTTTGAAAGAACAGAAAAAATCTCACAGAACAGAAAAAGTTCCATTTTAGCAAAAGGAAATAACTTTGGAATAAGAACAAGTGCTGACAATTTCAGGCTAAAAGAAATAATTTGAATAAAAACTACATGGTTGTAGAAGCAGAGTTACCAACTCAGCCATATTATGCTTAATGGAATTATAATTAGTCAAAATTGGACTTGAGAAAAATAGGCAAGAAAAATCTATTTAAGTCAGATGGTGCAAGGGAAGGAAAAATCAATAACTTTTTTTTGAAAAAGAAATGTAGTCTTGGACTTGAATAGCCAGAGATGCAACCTTCAGTGGCATTCAAATAATGTTTTATTAAGAGGTGATGCCTAGTTATATTTTCCCATCTCCAAAAAATAAATGAATTATCATTGTATTTAAAAAATAAGGAAGTATCTGAAATGCTGCCAACAGTTGTTCAAGCATCATCTCAGCAAAAAGATAAGAAATATCACTGACATAAAAT
Organism: Rhadina sibilatrix; assembly: GCA_013400275.1. Lineage (NCBI taxonomy): Eukaryota > Metazoa > Chordata > Aves > Passeriformes > Phylloscopidae > Rhadina > Rhadina sibilatrix. The sequence goes on along the minus strand of VWYO01027028.1, from coordinate 39,208 downwards.
CAAAGAAGAAAGTGAATGCTTAAGAATAATTTCTACAGACAAAAGTACAAGATAAATATCTTGACACAGACTAGAGCCATATTTTAGGACCATTGGACTGAAACATGAGAAAGAGAAAAAGGGAGGTCCTGGCAAGTGCAAAACAGCCAAGTTAAAACGAGCAAAGAGGGCAGAGCCATCACCATTTCAGAACTTAAAAAATGGAATTCTAATTCTAGAATGGCCAGGCACTCCTGGAGTGTGGATATGTTTTGGTATCCCTGTTGGGTACTTCCTCCCATGAAACAAGGGAAATTTCAACTACTTTTTGTTTTTCATGCAAACAATGCTTAACACTTCTAACTTTTTTCTTCTTTCTTTTTTCTGGCTTTGTTTGTTTATTTGCTTGTTTTGTTTCAAATGGTTGTGACCTAATAACTGATAGGGAAGTGAAATGTCAATGTGTATGTTAAGATGCGAAAAGGTAAGGCTCTGAGAGACACATCCATTCATCTCTAGGCTGCTGGAAGTTGACCATGATGACAATGATGATATCCCATGAAACGTGCTCTTTTGTTCAAAATGAGCACCATACTTTATTGATTCACAGTGAAATTGCTCTGAGATGAATCAAAATACCAGCTGCCCCATTTATTGAGCTGTGAAATATTTCTATTCGCTGTGCAGCTGTGTGAACCTGAACTAATCTAAAGGGCAGATCATCTCGAAGAGAGCTCAAAATAGTTTTATTGCAGGCAGTTTGCCTAAGCATTAAATATACCCTGTTCACACAGGATTCAGAGCAAGGGCTTCTACTGAAGGAAAATCAATGTTACGTACTAGTTAATTCACAGATTGCTGCATGTTTATCATAGATGCATGGAGATTACAGAGAACTATTAAACACATCCAATTTTGGCAAGGGCAAAGAAATCCCATGGCCAAATACCCTGCCATGGTGCTCTCCACCTTGCATGTGGTTGTGTTGTGCAAAACCAGAGGACTGGGTGATGATTCAAGTGTTCCTGATAAAAGTGTGTGTCTCCAGTGAAAGTTATCTCTGTGAGGGGTCAGAAGGGAACAGAATAGCCTACTGGGTTGTTTGGTTTTTTTTTGACAGATGGCAAATGATAAAGCACCATTAAAATCAGCCAACCAGCCCAAAGTTTTCATTTCAGTGCCAGCACATATGTATGTTGCTTGGGGAATTAGGCTCTAATTAACCTAAAGCATGTAGAGTTGCTCTTTGACACATAATGGGAGGATTAAATGAGTGCAGCAGATTTTATGGTCATTATAAAAATACCCTTGGCAATACAAATTCTAGAAAAATACAGAAATACTCTAAAAGAAAAACTGAAACCTCTCCTCTTGGTAACAGTTTTTTCATGCCATATTTTGAAATTTTTGGCAAAAACAAGGATGCCCAGGCAGTATGTGATTCAGCAGATTCTGAAACCACTTTTCTGTGATGAATAGCTGAACTCTACTTAGTTACAAACTGAGTCATGTGGCTTGACAGAAAGGAAAAGCTGATGGGAAAGAAATTGATATAGTTACATCTTTAAAGTGCAGGCTATAACACACAATATGAAAAACCCCACGAATTTCAGAAACGCTGAAAATACTTTCAGGATAGCTCTACTTGTGCTATTTTGGGAGCTTCCAGTAATTTAAAGAAAAAATCTCTCAGTTTACCTACTACTTTTCTTGTGAAGTAGTAGTTTTGAAGATTGCATTCCATCACATCCAGTTTTAGGGACTATTCTCATAATTTATGGGTAGAAAACTCGAGAATTTGGCATGAACAAAACCAAGTGGAAAAGGATGCGTGTGCATTCTCTGCCATCTCTTTAGCACAACCCCTGGTTAAAGTAGTTCTGAAACTGACTCTCCAGCCATTAACAGTTTCACACTGGATAAGGCCATCAAAAATACAAAGTGTTCCTGGCACTCGAGAGAACAGAATAGATTCATAACACATTTCGCAAATGAATGATAATGCTATGGAATATGAGGAGGATATGAGCTGGTGAAAGAAAAAACTGGAGTTTCCACTTGGATAGAAAGAGGAGTGGATGAATGTGGGATAGGAGGAGTAGGAAATGGGACAGAGCAATACTTACGGCCTCTGTTTGGGAAGAGAATAAGGAATGCTGCTACTGGGGATGAAAGAGTTTGGGCAAGATGACCCAGCAAATAAAACATTTGATATGAGTTCACAAACCAGCTGAGTTGACAAAATGATCTGTTCTGGTCTTAATGCTACAAGAAGAGTGACAGAGCCCATGACAGATGCCCCTACCACTCAGTAGGAGGTGTTGGGGGCCTGAGCAGGATTTTAATCCAGAGAAAAAGAAAGGTATAAGGGAAGACAGGATGAAATAGCACAAAGAGTTACTCATAAGAGGATTCTTGACACAGAGAGAGAACAGTTTTTATGAAATAAGCACTAGCCCTGCCAGGAGGAAAATGCAGAGGGACAGGAAGACGGCAGATAGGACACAGTGACAAAATAAAAGGAGGCATGGTATTAGTTCACAATAAGCTTAACTGACAATAGCTGCTGAAATGTGCTTCCTTGCTACTGCAGCTTCCCTGTGCTTTTTAAATACCTCTTTTCACTGCTGCCTAAATGTGGTAACACTTTCCATTGTGCAGATGGAAGGAATTGTGAAAAAACTGATTATTTGCTGTCTATGTGGATCTTGGTAAAGTAGCAGCTTGGCTTAATGTAGTAATGTTTTCATGGCTGTATAGTTAGAATCTGTTGATAATACTAAAAGTCCTGCAAGGAATGAAAGGTCCTGGTGCACTTAGTTAAAGATATTTGAACACTGCATCTCTAAAAGAAAGATCAGTGTGATCTACAATTTTGCCAAGAATGGGCAACCAGGAAAAATCAAGACATGTATACATATAAATCTGCATACATACAGTGTTTCTTTGCTGACATATTTCTGTGGGAGATAAAAAAAGAAAACAACAAAAATTAAAAGCACTTATAGAAAAAATGTCTGCAGATAGGACTGTGATTGAGAAATAACCAGGTGAAATTTGAGGAACGATTCAGAGACTGATTATGTAATGTTAATTTATGGAAAAAAGATTTCTCGTTATTGATAGAATTAAGTTTGCTAGAATTTATTTTTATCTCTGAAAATAACGATTAGATTCAAATACTTCTAAAGGCAAAGTTAAGTCTGCTGTGGCAATAAGTCCAACAATAAAGATAAGTCCATATTTGTAAGATCAAATACATTTATATTCTGAACACTCACTTTCAGTATTATTTTAAAATAATATATTTTATACATATATTCCAAGCTAGCCCAGGAGTTGTTTGGGAGAACGTTGACTGTCCCAGCTCTAAAGCACACCGATTTAGTATTTTATGTAAGGTAATCCAGTGACTGGGTAAACATCCAATTTACCTCTAAGGATATAGCACCTTCATCTGTAGTAACAATCCAAAGAGTCTTCTTTCACATGCTCAGAAAAAAAAGGCATAAATAAGAGATATTCCATAATGCAACTCTTCTCAGTGCCTTTTAACTATGTAGTTCTCATCGCAGTCTTAATTTGGGAAACGTTTGTGTTCATGTTCACTATTTAGCTTTGAGAGAGTGTAACTGTACAACCTTAAGCTTTCCTGGGTCTAGGCATTCATCTGCTGATAACTTTATGGAATGATATTAGTAAACAACATGCTACCGCAGTAGCATTTGAACAGAGAAAACCCCCAAACTCTATTACGTACATTATTTTAAAGTTTTCCCATTAAAATATCATGGGGAAAATTTTTGCATTTAAGATATGGTATTTTAAATATTTTAAATTTTATTTTCTCCGTCTTTTAGGAATAATGAAACAAAGGTAATTTCAATAATAAATTCTATTTGCAATACAGGCTTCCCTAAAAAATAACTTCTAAGGAAACATGGAAAAAATAAATGTAACAGAAAACCATGATTTGCTTATCCCCAGAGTGCTAATTTCCTAGCCTGTTTTCTGAGTATACATAAGAGCATGTATCAGAAATAAAGAGAAACAGAGACAGAACAGAAATAAACTAATTACATGAGGGAATACGAGTGAAATAAAGTAGGTTTTTTTCTGGCTAGTTTGGTAAATGGCATGAAACACTTGGGGTTCAGAATCCTACAAAAGTCAAAAATGCTGCAAAAAACCACATGATGAGTGGCAAACCCCCAGTGAATGAACATGATTTTATAACATGAGAATGTGCAAACTGCATCCAAATACCAGGCAAATCCTCTCTGTTGACCCATAGCCCAAATAACAGGATCAATATCTGTGGCACAGCCTGGCTCATTGCGGCAGAAATGTCTCTCCTGTAATAATTACCATGAAGCTGCTGCTTCAACAGTACAGCAAATTCCTGAGGATAAAATTATTTAAAGCAAAAGCTCCTAGCCCCACCTGGGAGATCTTTAACTGCATATCACTTAAATCCTGCAGGCATGCAGAAATTCAACCAGTGCTTACATTTGAATTTCCAGGTTCAAAGCCAACCATGAGAGGGCTGGTGGAATGTGAAATGGGAGGGTGGGAGAGAACATCTAATTCTGTGGGCTGTGCATGAGAGTGCATGTAGAGTTTGATACCTTGGTTTGTACCACTTGGCAAATGGGGGAGGAATGCATATTACCTATAGCAATGCTTGGAGGAGGCCAGCTGTGTGGTAACAGGAGGGGCAAAAGGATGTTTCTGTTCTGATTCTGTGTTTGCAGCTGAGAGAAATGTAGCTGGGAAAAGCAGGATGATGTGTGGGTGTGAAAGGTGGTGGACCTTGCCAGTAGAAAATTCTTAATGTTATCTTGTCCTGTCAACAAGAGCCTTTTCTGATAAGGAGAAACAGCATTAGGGATGAGTTCGTGCACATCAGAAAAGGCTTTTAAACACTTTGCTTCTCTTAAAAGCTTGTGCATTCTTCAGCCATTTTGCACCATCAGGGTTTTTTCAAGAATTGGAGTTGTTTGAAATGTGCAGCAACTCCATGTTCCCTACATACAGAGGCTTTTAATTTGCTACAGCATGGGGCCTGGTGTTCATTTAAGAATTATGCATGGCAAAAACAAAGAAGGGAAAAGAAAGGTAACTATGTCTTCAGGTCTATATCCGTTTTTTTGAAGCCTGAAGATTGCTTCAATATGAACAGATATTTTATGTTTATAAATAGAAGCACATAAAATACGTTTTAAAAAGAAAATCATAATTGACCTACTATTTAGGGCTTTTGATCTTTTAATTAATTGATCCCCTAATTATTGAAAACTGTAGCAGAACGAATGATAAACAAGTTGGTTTGAGTATTTTTTGATAAAGGTTTTAGTACACAGCACTATGTGCATGCAGGAAAGCATTGTACAGGATTATAAAATATATTGCTTTTTAAATACAACACAGCTCTAAAGATTAATGTTTTCTGAATAACCAAGTACATATTTTGGAACTGTCATTCTGTTATGCCATTAATCTGTGGATTAAAGTCTCTACCAGTGTACACAATAAAGTACAATGACATCAAAAGACTATCTCATAAAAAGTGGGTTACAGACGAAGGGAAGGCCTGAGATATAAACTTTGGTTTATGATTCCAGCTCACATTACATATTAAACACTATTAAGAGCTATTATTTTCAAATACATTTAGAGACCCAGTTAAATGTATTGCATAGGCCTTAATTTTATCTGTTCTTTCTTTAGGCAAAATATATCCTTCTATACATGAAATTAGTTTTATTTCCATAAGATAACATTAATCCTTCTTAACCTCCCATGAGATTATCCCTCAACAACTTTCTGTGAGATTATTCTCCCTTTCTCTTTAGCAAATACATAAATCAGGGCGATTTACAGGATGAGAGATCAACAGCACAAGTAGACATGATGGTGGCCATTGTATGTGGTAGTAATTTCCAATGTTCACAGCTTTGCAACAGGGGAAAACACACTCAGGGAATTCTGAGGAAATCACCACAAGTTTTAGCAATTCCTTAAAAAACATTGTGAAGAACTCAGTTGCCAGAAGAAGTTCTTTCTTGCAAGAAATGGATTGGGTATCGTGCTAAGTTAAAATCTACTCCAGAAGCCAAGTTATAAGGAATTATTTTTTTTTTAACTATCATTGTTTATTGAGGGGCTTCTTATTCAAGGAGTTTTGCTCATTTTGAAAAACCACTAAAGGCATTGAAACCTGGCCCAAATTAAGATGAGCTTTTTCTTTTTTTAATGGTTTACATTCACACACTCTTTCTTGTCATTGGAAATAAGCTGGCATTTTCATGTAAACCAGAAAATCCATTTTATTTCTAGTCTAGTCTTTGTTTCATAATGAACCAAATGCATAAGTACCTACATGAGCACCTTTAAGTGAGAGGTGCTACTATGACTCACTGCAGAAAGAAAATATTTCTCTGAGCTGATTATGAAAAATGAAAATTACTAGAAAGATACTACCCAAGAGAACTCATGGTTTATGCAGTGAATACTACAAATTGAACTGCATATTTGCAGGAGATACAAAACTATTTTAATAAATGCCATAGGCAAGATTTCTGCTGTTGTTGGTCAAGACATCCTGAAGGCCAGTACCCTGTCAATTAGAAGAAAACACATTCTGAGGCACTTCAAAACTCTTCTCGACCCACTCCATTACATCTGGAACTAATCAAGATGCTGAAAGTTGCATTCTTTTTCCACTTTCAATGAACTTTAAAAAAGAAGGTTCAAGCATCAGGCCCTGCCAGCTGATTGCCTCAGCCCAGCTGTGCAGCCCTCACTCCCTCTTGCTGACTCTCGTGCTCACCTATGCATGGAAGCATCACTGTTACCAGCTGCCTGCCAGCCTTTGGAGTGCTGATGGAACCCCCTTACATGCAGTAGGTCTGGATTCAAAACCCTTTCATGCTGAGCAGGGAGATCAAAGTATATATCTGCCTCATGAGTAGATGCCTACTCACTAAATACCTGCAGAAAAATGGCAAGTCTTCCTTCATTAAAAAAACACCCAAAATAAAACACCAACCAACCAACCAAAAAAGCCCCAAACAAACAAACAAAAAAAAACCAAAACAAAATAAAACCAACCAAAAAACAAACAAAAAACCACCAAAAACCAAACTTCCCCCACCCCCAAAAAACACCTCAAAAACACAAAACAAACAAACAAACAAACAAAATAAACCAAAAAAAACCCCAACCAAAAACCAGAAAGAAAGCTGCAGCTGTCACCATATTTTTGCAGGAAACATTTCTGCCACCACATGGCACATGTTTCTGTTACTCCAGCCATGCCAGGCCCCAGCTGATGCTTTATTAGCATCATTAGTATGAGTTGCTTCATGCTTATGTTACATACAGTGACCCATGGCCCTTGACCACTCATTGCCCAGTGTTGCTCTCCCACCCTGCTGGGACCAACTCTCCCCAGAGGTTCTTGATAGCATCCACACTGTAAGGAGCTTCCTCATACTGTCCTGGTCTTTTCTGCTGGAAAGCACTTGGGGTACAACTTTGCATTTGACCCTGAAAAACCTGCATGTCATTATGCCAATCTAGAGATGGCTTCTTGTGTTAGCAAAATAGTGCTCTCCTATTTGCTCCTTTCATTTTGAAACCAGAACATTACACATGAAGCTTTGGGAATTCATTGCTCTCCCATTGCACTTAGGACTTACTGTTCCCTGTAACTCAGCAACCAGAGCAAATAAACGCCTTCAGCTTTTCATTTTCAGTCATTATTCTGACAAACCTGCAATAAGACTTCATCAGAAATGACCTTTCTATCAGTTATCTTCAACTAGTAAGTGATAAATATTTTTCAAGAAATTTTAGTTCATATTTCCCAATGGTCCTTCAGTTTCACTCTTTCTGTGAATGGAAAACCAGTAAATCAATGACACATTTTCCCTAGATAGCAATAACTGTCACCCTGACAAAGCACCACAAAATTATCCTGCTAGGGACAGGCAAAAACATGGAAACATAGTATTCAAATGGGAAATTACAGTGGCCCATCACTAACACTAAACAGATCTGTGCTATCTAAATTCCTTTCAGTGATTCTTATTATAAGACTAATTTTTTGAGTACAAAATACTTGAAAGTGCTTTTTTCCCCCTATTAATATGCCAACAGGTTGCATGTGAATATCTAGCTACCTAGTTGTTATGCAATCTGTGTTGCCTATATTTAGAATTTTGCAACATCAAAAAGCTTTCTGGTAGAGATTTATGTCACTGTTTTTTCCATTGACTTCTTCCCATCTCATTTTTCATGAAGATAGCTTACAGTGGTCAAAGAGCCCTTTTGCCAACATAGCTTAAAATGTTGCCTTGGAGAGGTATTGAAATAATGCACCAAGAACAGTACTTTTCTTTTGTCCATGTATGATGCAGATGTATTCAAGATTTCAGAATAAGAGCATTGAAGAATTTCTCCTTTTTTTCCCATGGATCACAAGACAAAAGTGAGCTGTAAGTGCAGGCAGGCCATATATTTCTTTAAGATTACATATCTATTTATTTCAAGATTATTTTTCTTTGGTTTTTAAAGATTTTTGACCCAATGGCATTTCTAGTACCATGGTGATATACTGGAAAGTGCTTTGCCTTCACATTTCTTTGATTTGAATTATAGTTTCACAGTTAGTGAAAGGCACCTACTGATTTCAGTGTCCCTAGAAAGCTGGAAGCATTTAGAGAGCAAAAGTTAAACGTGCTAAAATTGCTCGCAAAAACAAAAACAAGAAAGCAAAAAAGTCTGGTGTAGAACATAACAGTCAGTAAAAATAGTTACAAATTAAGATTTTGGTAGGGTGATGACAGCTTCGGAAGCCAGCAAATGAAGTTCAGAACAACCTACCTTAGAGCTGATACTAAAGCCATAAGAACAGAATTGTTACTTTAATGACTTTAGACTAAAACCACAAAGAAGTTCTCATGTAAAGATTAATTTAAGTTCGTGTATAAGTCATTTGTCTTGACTTGCTGTACATAAAAGGGGGAGAAGAGGGAATATTTAGCAAGCTATTCATATGACCCTTTTTTGCTAGCTACTTTAGCACAAGATTAATTGGACCTTAATAAAGTCCTCATCCTTCCTCAGCTGTCACTGTGGAGTTGTTTGAAACTCTAATTTATACCTAAGTGTCTCTTAGGCCTTTCAGACTAGGTCTTTGAAATTAGCACTGAAAACTAGCCTCTGATCTCACTAGTGCTTGTGTGACTTAAAGATTTCTTGAAAACTTCAATGGATTTATTGAGAAATACATAAACAAGGGCAGAATCTGGAATATCTGTCACTCTTTATCCCCAAATAGCTTAGTGTATACATCTCTGTTATGTATACATATACATTCCCGTTAAATGAACGGGAACAGGGTAGATTGGAATCCTGGCACACACTCATCTATATTGTTAAGTTTTCAACAAATTCAGAATAGTTTGTCCTGTGTCAGCTGGAGAAAATTCTGTGAATGATCTGAGGTATGGGGTAAGGCCAGAAACTATCTCAATAAATGTGCAAAGAAAACACCTTTCCAGGTGGAGAGAAAGTTTATATGGTGGTTGTGCTCAGAGTCAGAAATCTGTCCTCTTTCAGTAGTAAATGGGTCAATATTGACAGAAAGTCCAGGACTCAAACTCTTGACAGTCAAAATTTGGTGATGCCGCTTTGCAGAGCTCAAGGTAAATGGCATCATCTACCAACTAACAGTAGTGGTGGTGATCTCACCTAAATTCCTTATTCAGTTCCCAGTTAATACTACAAACATAGGTCACTGAAAATACTTCTGTCTTCCCAAGTGTTTGCAGTAATTAATCCTGAACTCATTTAACTCATTATGTTTCGAATACTATTAAGAGGTTTATTAAAATTACTATTTTTGAAATCTATTTCCTCAAGCATGTTTGAAGAAAAGATTTATCCACTGGATGTATCTTTCCCTTTGGCTTTGTAGAGAATAGCTAGCTATATATTTAGCCCGTTCTCATGAGGAATTGTTTAACCAATTTTTATGCATTCACTACATTCTTAATCTCCACCATAGTTTCTTTTCCTGTTTTGAGTGCAAGCTACAGAATGGTGTAGATACACATTAGGCTGCAATGAGTTGCAGTTTGCACACTGACAAAATTTGAAGCTCTGACAATCACATATTGAAATATTTTTCCAAAGCAGTCTACAATTTTTTTAAAAAAAATTCTTACTTCAGAGATATTTTAATAACTATGGCAACATCCAAGGAAAAACTGTGGAGAACACCTTTTAATTTAGATAGGTGGAAAACTAAAATGGTGCTAATCATGTGCTTCCAGATAAATCTGAAGACTTCCTTTAGGAAGATATAATAAGTCACACAATGTTACAACTGACTTTGATGGTACAAGTTTAACTGGATTAGTGTTCCCTGTATGCTGCCCCCTCTTCTCTCAATGTCAGTAATCCCTTTTTACAGTGGTCCTGCCCCATTGCTCAGCAGTAGAGCTTCAGGGACTTGTACATAAATTTTCAAGTGGAGGAGAAAATAAGGCCTTAGTGAGAACAGACTTTAAACCTGGCTTGCTTTGTCAGCACACACATGCACAGACACAGGCACACACACAGCAGCCATAAAATGTGGACCAAAACCAATAGGAAGTTAGTCTCCCTCCCAGGAATAATGTCATTACAAAACCTCCTGATATGCAAAGAATCTCTTAGTTTTGAGCATTTACTCATATTTTAAAGGAGGGAGGAAACTGTCCTCCCTCTTGCAAAGCACCTTTCCAAAGACTGCAGTCTCAGCCAGAGTGGAACTTAACATAAGACTCATGGGACAATATCTTCTCCCTGAAGCTCTGAGGTTTTATTTGCAGGCTATGTGTAATAATGCCACCTACTGCCGCCTGATAAACATAATTTGTTTAGCTGAAAAGCAGTGTGGTGATTATCTTTTTACAAAGTTCTCATATTTGTAGATTCATGACCTTAATTTTAAGAAGAAAGGGAATTTTTCAAGCCATATTGAAATAAACACTGTTCGTTAACTTGTGTTTCAAGACAAGTCCTAATTAAACTGTCACACACATACTCATAATGCATAAATTCATGCTTTTATTCTACTGAAGTTAGAACAGATTCCTCATCAAAAATAAATACAGTATCAAATCTCAACAATCTGACTAGAGTTTGGAAATATATTATGATTCAGATATTAACTTTCCAGACTAAGAAAAGGGAAACATGATTCTCCCACAGGTCAGTATGTCAGTATTTTCAGCAGTACTTAAATCACACATTGAATAAAGGGATCTAGCTAGGAGAAACAAGTGAGAAGTTACCAGCAAAGTAATAATCTTTAGATTTATAAGATCATAAGCATGTATATAAATCCTCCTTTATTATTTACTGATTAAAGGGAACTATAACTTCATCTTTAATAATTCATAATATTTATTACTCTGTTTTACATTCCTTTCATTCTGAATCTGTAAGTAAGAGGACTTTTAAAAATTAATTTTGGACATTTATGATCAAATTTTTAACCTTGATACATAAAATTCTGGTGTATGTCCATATTCAGAAAAGTAAAAGACTTAAATGTATGCTTGGATTGTTTTAAGTAACACTGTACATGGTTTCATAATTTATAATAATTTCAACAGTCATGGTTGGAGTAATGCATTACATTGCCACCATAATTCTAATTGTAGCTGCACATGTTCTGAAGCACAAATATTAAGTCTGCCAAATAATGTGTGCTGGTCCTGAAAATACATATTTTACAAATCAGACCTGACTGAAAGAAAACACAAATGAATTTCTATTTAGAAGCATGATTTTACTACAACCAGATAATATACTAGTCTCCTTTAATTCAGGAGGTGAATATGAATAATGTGCATTCACAGGACTCCGAGGAATTGGGTTCACTTCCAACTTTTACAACACAGCAAGTTGTAAAAATATCCTTCTGAGACACACTGGCCCACTATCCTGAGCTGAAGTGGACTCGATGTGATGCTGTTTATTTAGCATAGGATTTTGATTGCAACACATAGCAGGACACAGATTTTCAGCATCCTAGCTGACTGATTAAGTGCTGGTCACCAGGGCTTTTTTTTTAACCTATTCCATTGTGTTTAAAATAACCCAATGGCTCCTGACAGGATGAGCAAAATACAGTTTTGGTAACTAGTCTGGAGGTAGGAGTGGGGCTTCAGTTTCACAGTTTGATTTATGCATTTGTATACAAAAGGAAGAAACAAGATCATCAGAAAAGGAAGACATGAAACAAAAAGGAGTAAGAACTTATCAAATACCCAAAGAACCTCCCTTCCCTAACAAAAATTCTCAAAAATCAACATGTAACATAAAACATATAATGGCTGTGTTCCTTGATGATCCTTGTAGGTTTATGCTTGCTTTTCTAAGCCACAAGGCATTTGAGTTTTCCAGCACTTGTAAAAGGAAGTTTCACTGACAGGGTAGCAAAACCCAGTAACTACTTTGCCAAATCAGATCCATTATGAGGTTTACTTTATATGAATTTTATTTCATAGGTGTCCTGGTGGCATGGAGAAATTTCACACACATCATGGTGTCGCGGTCTGGTCCGGTGGTGAAGTGCCGCGACCTTCCTCCCCAGAACTGTCTTCAAAAAGACACCCAGATCAACAGAGGCACAGGCACTCTCAGGCACAGAGTGATTAGCTCTTTGTGCACCCTTAGGTGCAGAGTGATCAGCTATTTGGTGCACTCTCAAGTGCAGAGGGATTTGCTCTTTGTGAGGCTGCCTGAGCAGCAGAGCCACTTTTGCCACCCCGGGTGATGCAGGAGAAAAAGCAGCCAGACGGGGTCTTTCTGATCTCCAGGAGAGCTTCTTTATTCCATCAGGTCCAAAGGGGAAAGAGCCAGATAGCCCAAGAGGAGAGGGACTATATAGGGTAGCCAGGGGTGGGGTATCACCACTCGGCCAATGGGGAAAGGAATTGGGAAAGGATCCAAAGAGGAACCAATTAGAACGGGTAAAAACCAGGAACAAGGGGAATTACCAATAAGATACCAAACATTAACATAGAACTGCGAAGGCTCATGGGTTGAAGCATTTTTGCTCACCCTGACCTACAAGGCAATCTTTCAAGGTGGCTTCCCAAAGGGGAACCACTGCTAACTGAGGCAGCCTAGGGGCTGGACACTCTCCAAGGGAGTGAACTGTCTTCTGTGGATGGTCCAGGGACCACCACATCATGGAATTTTACTTTGGCTACAAAAGAGATTACAGACAGCTGTATCTAAGAAAGGTGTACCTAGTTATTTTTCCTCTGAGAGGGTAAGCTGGCATGGCTTCAACTAACATTACACGATCTGTCATATTTTTTCTGAAATACATGTCATTTAGCTGCTGACATGTTTTTTGTGTTTCCTCCTTCTGAATTGAAAAGTAACATATCCACTAAATAATTCATAGTAACAGATCCTTATCATGTAACTAGCTTATTCAGCACAAAGATCTTGAAGGGTATTTTATTAAAAGGCAACACACTCAAGAATGGAATTTCAACCTCTTTAATTAACTGTAGCATTGTTAGTTCCAGAAGAAATCACAGAAGGATCCAGAGGCTGACTTGGCATACTCACAAGTTTTATCTTTATCAATCTTGAACTCACAGCAAGAGCGAGGGCCTCCAGGCTGTGCTCCACTGGCATTTTTGAACCCATGCCTCTGAGATGCTGATAAGAATGCTGCAGAAGCTTGCTTGCTAGTACTATCTATGAGGCACCCTTTAATTTAAAGCCTTTTCTTAAAGAGAAATTTGGGGATTTTTTTTTGTCTTGATTTAGAGGGCTACATGTTATTTTATATATATATAATATTTCTAAAATAATGATTACATACCAGCAAAAACCTGACACTTTTTAATCTGAATACCAGCTTTATAAAAGATGTAATCAATTTCACTGATCATAATCTACTAAAGCTGATTAGTGGTTTTGGCAAAACCATATTTTATCACTATTATTTTTAAACTGATGTCCAAATATCAGAGACCACAAAGTGTACACAGAGTGAAAAATAAGCATTATACCATTTCTTAAAAATATTCTGGATCTAAAAGAACTCTGGTTCTCCGTGGAGAATTGTAAAGTTGCAGTTGAACTCTATAGCAATTTCTACTTTTTTCCAAACTGGCTTACCCATCTCTGGGATATAATATGAAATAGTTGGAAAGTGAGAAAGAAAAAAAATGTCAGTATGAAATAAATATAACAGAGTAATTAATCACTGAATTAACTACTGTCAAGTTGTATGTTAAATTAATTCCTGCTTACTGGTTTTAAAACAAGATTAAAAATGTTTACGAGTGTTACAGACCAGTTCTTCCACATGTAATTGAACTCAGTAATTCAATTGGCAACAGAGAGAAACAGTTTCCTCTTCAGAGATTTTTAAATGATGCACTCTCTTTTCATTTCCCACAAAACAACTGGAGACCATCATGCTCCTAACTCACTTGCTTGTGAGGATTTAATTCTCTTTGGATTTCAGTGCTCTGTTTGCAAATTACTAAGGCAAAAATATACAGCTATAAATGAACTGAGAGCTACTCAGACAGGTAACATGATGTTTCTGGAAAAGGGAAGATGAGTGTTTCAAAGAGATTGTCTAGAAAATGGATGTGTATATGCACACATATGAACTTTCTTGAGAATTACTCAGTCTCATAACTCCATCTCATTTTATTACATTACTGTATATGATCAACTACTGCTGATGATAAACAGATATTTGCAGCCATGGACAGTGTTCAAATCTGGGTGACAAAAATTCCCCTACAAATTTCAAAACAATAAGAAGCTTTGACTTTTACTGTCTTGTACTTTCTGAAACGGCAAAATATGTCTCAAAATATTTTTTCCCCACTGAGTAACATAAGGGCATGATGAACCATCTTGAGTTGAACTTGAGTTGAAAGTGAACATGAAAAGCATTGCATGTATTTACATTTCTTCTTTTTATTCTTTAGCCCTCTTTTGCGTCATTCTTGTTATTTGGACAATCCTTGGTGTAAATTTATCAGCAGAAGCATGTTTCTGCAAAAGACTAAAAAATCCTAATTCAGGGGGAAAAAAGTAGAGTAAGTTCTGTTTAAGGATTTCAGTCCTCAAAGTTCAGGCTGGATAAATAGAAAACTAGAAACCTCCATGTTTTAAGACAGACATAGCAGAGTTTAAAGAGGGTAACGGTAAGGAGTTAACAGTTAAAATAAATAGGATGACAGACTGAATGCCTTGTGAGGACAGGCTCAAAGGGCGGAGACTTCAGAAGGGAGAAGCCTAAGGAAGTGTGACTGAAATGTTTGAAAAATCATGAAAGGTTAATCTGAGCACAGAACCTTATTTGCTAAATCTTGCAATACAGGAAGTAAGGGTCAGTTACTGAAAGTAGAAAAATTGGTTCAACATAGAGGTAGATGCAAAACGTTTACAGAGTAGAATGGTGGTATGAAATTTGTTTCCGTAGAAGATATTGAGGCAGATAATAACAGCAGAGTTATTATTGACAGTCAAAAAGGGGCTAGGCGTATTCATGAGAATCACTAACATAGACAGATACGCAAGGGATAGGTGGGGTTATACCTTGTATCATCCTCAATCCAACAACTGGAGATACTGGCAAGGTACAAAGGGTGACACTGCAGACAACAGATGGGCCCTTGTCCTCCCATTGGACAGCAGATGCCACTGGCACTTTCAAGACTGAGATGGGGAGAGAACACAAAATGAGGTTTCATGAGTCAATAATATATTTTTGAAGAGAAGGTGGCCACATGGGAAATTATTGGATTAAGTTGCTGAATTTTTCTGGTTTGATTTAGTGGTGTTTTTTTGTTTTTGAAGAAGAGAGTAGGCTATGAGCTGAATTCAAAGTCTTCATGGAATAGCTATAGAACTTCAGACAACTGAAAGTAATTTTAATGAAAACCTTAAATGTTCTGTTAAATAACCTGTCAGAATTCTTCCTCACAGTTTAACATTATTGACAAACATTTTTAATGAGCTTGCTCAAGAAAGTCATAAATATGTAGCTCATTTTTCATATTTTTTCAAAGGCTTTAATGACTGCAGAAATTACAAGCTAGTGTTATTATTACTATTATCCAGTATCAAATAGGAACACCAGAAAACACTCCACACAGCTTAATCTCAGTCAGCAGTCTTCAGTCAAATTATCTTAAATGGAAGTTGTCTGTGCTCTCTTATTCCAAACACAAAGAAAAAAAAACCACCAGAGAGTATTAGTTGATCAGTAGGTGGCATAAATTATTCCTGACTCCCCACTACAATCACAGGGCTTTATACAGAACACATTAAAACCAATAAAAGCTTTTATATCAACCACAATGGAAGAAGGATTGGGGTGGTATTTTGTAATAGGGGGCCTTATGTGTAGAGTCACAGTAATTTATAAATCCTTGCTGCAATGCACAATGAACACAAAATGTCATCCCACAGCACTAAATGGTTTTCCAGCAGTTGGCCAATGATTTTCGTCATGGAAAAAAGGGCTGAACAAAAAAGTGCCACACCTGCTGCAGCTTTAATAACAAGCTTTGTCCAATGATGCCATTTGAAGTATTTTAACTATTTTGGTTTCCACTCTCATTTACCACCATAAAATGATGATGGGTGATTTCTAAGAGCACACAAACAGCTGCATTCTCTCCCTCATATTGTCTGCCACCAGTTAAAGGAGGCAAAATAATACAGGAGCATCCAGCCATGGGGAGAAAGCTGCCATCCTTTCTTTGCCAATTAGACGCATCCCTGTCCTGCCTGAGGAACTCTGTCTCACTTCCTTGCTTCACAGTAGGTTAGATATTAATGAGGAGATCAAAGTTCAGTTTAGATACTGCATCACTACTCCTGATTGAATGGTTGCTCTGACTTTAGTATGTGCCAGCTTGCACATGAATACTTACTTTTGTCTCAGAACGAAACAAGAACTTAGGAAAATTAACAACCTCAGACCCCTGGAGATACCTGATTCCTTTCACTTGCTGTAATGCCTGCTTATGTTCCTTATAATGCTCAGTTCTGTTCTTCTTCACTATTTAGATAGCTGATGTCTCCCAGCACCAATAAAATGTTGAGGGAAAATAGGAATAGAGCTAAAAGAATTTTATTCTTGTGGGCATACATGATACCTGGGATACTGTGTATCCTTTCCTCAGCAAGGAAAGATGTCACTGTCTGATCAAGTTTAGGCTGGGCACTTAATGGGAATGGCAGCTCCCTTTTCCCTCAAAAAGGGAAATTCTGTGCAAGGAGAACAGAGAAAATAGAGGAGAAGGCTTCTTACATGTGTTCTCAAGCCCTCTGAGCTAAGAGGCCTCCTTTAACACCACTCATTTATAAATCTATTTAGGTTAATGTACCTCTGAGAACTCATTAGTGGAGGCAGCACAAACAGAAAGAACTGCAGAAATGTTTTTGTTCAGGAAATCAGACAGCAACACAAAATATCTAGAGATTTATAGGAAACAAAATTTTTGCTAAAGTCATGTAATCAGGAAGGTATTGTGAGATGAAATTACATCTTCATCTCTGTCAAACATTAGGGAAGAGAATGGGAAAAAAGCTCCTCTGTCTTTTTTTATTATTATTATTTCCTTTTTTCTTTGCTCTCTCTTTCAAGCCTCCAAAACAGGATTTACAAGATTGCAGAGGCTCAAAATTCACTCCTTACTGAGCTCTGCACTTCATAGAAATCAATGAAGAATGAAATGAGACCCCAGGGCTTCTTACTTGCCTTGACTGCTCAGTATCTCTGGAGTATTCTGACTGAGTTTTAAGACAGTCGTGTTCATTTCCTGTAGCTAAATCACTTGATCTAAAAAAGACTATTAACTCTCCCTAATATTGTGTTTACTTGACTACCTGACTCATCAGTTAGGAGAGCAAAGTAAATGTAGTAATTTTTTTTTAACCTATCAACAGAACATATATATTCCTTCTGCTGACATTAGGAGACTATACCTTCTCACCTCCTCATGGTGCTTCAACGTCTCAAACCTTGCTACCCATCAGATTGCACTACAGAGGCAAATTTTTTTGTAAACTTGTCTCATTTCAGCAGTCTACAATAAGAAAAGCACAAAGCAAATGGAGGGGGATAATTAGCTTATACCTTTCCTTTCTTCCATCAGCAGTATGCTATTAACAGCAAGAAAACTGTACTTTATTAAGGCTGTATTTATATACAAGCAAATCAATCAGGGACTTTGTCTTTCGTGTTTCCCCTTGAAGTAGTTGAAAACTGCATAGCGAGCTTCCTAAATTCATTTGAACCAGATAATTCCTTAAAATAGACAGGAAAGCTCAAGAGATAACTAAATCCCCACCACCTGTGTGTCATTCTGACTCATAGCCCCAGCAAAGCAAACACTGGAGTCAGTGAGAACCTTTCCATCGACACATGTAAGTTTTACCCTTTTACTCCCATCTAAGCTAGAAGAAGAGCAGATCATCTTCGTGATCCTCCAACCCACATGTTTTCATGTTCATGGGTAAAATCAGCAGGAAAATAGCACATTTTACAGAGATCCAAAGTGAATGTTGCAGGGGGCATTGCACTTAAGGGAGAGATCAGGCTCCCTAGGGGTCCCCCTCTGTTCTCTCTCAGCACTACCATGCATTGCAGGATAATCTGGCAGCATTAGTCTATTTAGATCCTGATGATTATTTTTTTTTCTCCCAGAACAGAGAACCAGTTTATTCCTCTTGTGCATTAACCAGAAAATAGTATGGCTACAATACAGTTTGACCTGCTGGTAAGCATAAGTCATTTGAAAGCCACAGGTAACCCATACCTGAGCTCAAAATCTCAGTTCTATCCTGTCATTTGTGTTCTCTTCAATCTGCTGCTACCTTAGAGTGAAAATTTGGAGATGGTGAGCTTGTAGTGCATTGCTCAGCTCCTGAGTAAGTTGTCTCAGACCTACTGAATTCGGTGCAACAGTGTTTGTTTATGTGTTCTCTGAATAGCCACAAGCTATTTAATATAGTTTCACTGTGGGACTGTAACAAGTGCAAACAGTGGGACTGTGTCTGCATAGAGTGGATAAAATCCTGGCATCACGCTGAATCAAACTGATCAGGCTGAATTATTGCTAAGCCTATGGATATAATCAATCAAAAGAGAATACAGAATTGCTCTTTGCAATGTCATTTTAGGGGACTGGCTTTTTTGGCTCATAGTCATTTTGAAAATGTAGCTATATTCACACAAATAATGGTCTGCATATGATTAGCCAGGAAGCCTGTAAATGAAATGAAAAGTTTGACAGTTTATATATTTTTGGAATTAATCTAGACATTATTTTGTTGTTGAAGTGCTAGGAATATCATGGGCTGTGTGCACAAAAATGAAATTGTAAGATCACAGGCATTTACTAACTTAGAAAACATCGCTGAGCACAGTACTTTGTTCAGCCAAAATAAGGAGCCATACAAATTCTCACACTGGGAGCTCTCAAACACTATCATGGTCCATTTGAAACGGTAATACACACAAAAGACATGCATGATGAATACCTAAGTTGGAAAGCTGAGAGAGGCAAAATTGTCTGGAAATTATACAACTAGAATTTGCTTAGCCACATAACATTTGAGCTGAATCAAAGAGATTTGGTGCCTCAAATCTGCTAAAGCTTACAGATGTTACAGCTTACTTTCCCTCCCCTGGAGTAACAGTATCAAAGAATTTGAGCTGCTATATCCACTTTTCATAGTTGATGTGGTAGGTAGTGTCACATTCAGCATTTTTTTTTTTTTAAGTGACTGAGCCATCTGCAGAGAAACACGACGTAGGCATCTAGAAGGGCCATGATCATGTGTAAAGACACCACTGACTTAATGTATTGACACTGAAATTATTTTAAATCTCTGAAACATAGTCCTTTACTGCTGTGGGAAATTCTACCAGAGTGCCTACAGTATCCAAGAGTGTGAGTGGAAGCTCTACAAGGTACATTTCTCTCAGGAATTTTCCACTTACAAAACTGGTATTCATCATGATCAACATGCAAAAGTTATTAATCATTCTTACAGGTAACCAGAAAGGCAGAGAACCAGCCTGTTCTGAAAAGAATGCGTGAAGATTACTTTGATAGGCTGGCTCTTATTTTGTAGATGATATTGATGTGTTTTATCTTTTCTTAAAAGCTAGCAGAGAATACATAAAAGGGTTGTTTCCACCACTGGAAGTAAAAGGACAGAATATGTTTTGAAGGGATGATGTGAATGACACAGTCAGTTATTATCTACTCAGAAAACAGATTGCAAACTAAATGGTTAATACAGCTATTATTAAGGCTATTATATAAGGAGGACCCTGAATTTGACTTGACTTCTACACTTCCCTCTTGGATACTACAGCAGCTTGAACTGAAGTTCAGCTGGTGCAGAATTTTGAGTGGGTGCTGAGATGCTTAGGGTAATTTTGTGTAGAGCCTGCAACTGTGAAAAAACCAGGAGTTTTGTCCTGCTCTCTCTACTTTCTTCTGTCCTGCCTGCTTCTTTCTTCCCACCGCTGTACCTGCAAAACAGATGACAGAGAGCCATTTAGTAGGCTTTGTGTCCCTTGAAGTCTCTGCTTAATAAGAAAATCCATATCCCTCTGACTGTTGTGATTAGGTTCAACCTAGCTAAAAGATTTCCCTTCCTCTTTCATTGTGCTTTTTCTCATTTGCTTTTATGGCACTTCCTTTCTTCAAAGCACAGTCCCCTGCTGTGTTCACTGTTCTCTCTACTTTTCCCCCCTATTTTCCTCCCAATGTTTCTCCATTCATCTATTCGCTTGCCTTTCATTTTCCCAGTACTGTACCCTTACGGACCTCCTGCTGTCTCTGATATCCTATTATTTCTCCCCTGCTTTGTCAATAGACATCAGGTTATATACAAGAGGTTTGCAAGAAAATATTAATTTAGGCAAGAGGACTAAAAGACATAACATTCCTGAAATTCTGAAAGCCCAATGTCTTAGAGGAAAACAAGACCTCCTTTCTAGTAGGGGCTTTGATGCTGTGGGCTAAAGTGCTCTCCTCCCAATAAAATAATTTTTTTTCCACTGAAAAAAAAAATCAGAAAATAGTGCTTATATCCTTAAAACAATTTATGTTCCAAACCCACAATGTCATACAGGAATCTTTCAAATATCATTCATTATCTAGGAGACCTTGAAAAATTCAGAAAATAATTGATTCACATGTTTTTGTCACCTCGCTATTACCTATGTTCCAATATGGTTGATCTCTTTGTACTTATTTGGACTCTAAGGCAGGTCAGTGGTGCTATCAGAGAGGTTTTACAGATTCCTCTCTATTTTTTCTCTATTTGATAATGTATTTGATTTATATTTAATAGTTAGTATTTGTTAGATCTTGAACCGTTTTCTATGTTAAGATTGGCAGGAATATTTCTCTCAGTCTATCATATTGCACTCATTTTTATTATTTTCCCTTTCATTCCTTTCTTAGTTTTGGTTAAATGTAAATAATTCTCATGCAAAGTTATTCATAGCAATGTTATTTTTTAACCATACCTAGTATCATCCTCTCAAAAACTGTCAGAAAATAGTTATCAGTTTATTATATGACTTTGGAAGAGATCATGAAAGCTTTCTTCACTGGGCTTGGAAGAAGCCTCTTGGGGCTGCAGCTCATATGAAAAGATAATGACTCGTCTTTTATTAAATGCCTTCATTTTACGCTCTAAGTAATTGTTTTCTAGTGCTGCAAGTGAAGGAGATGGGTGTGGAACTGGTCCTTTCCTGGGCTGATGGAGAATACAACCAAAATGTAGTCAATCACTCTGTGATTCCCAGCCATACATAAAATACCAGAAATAACAGGTAAGCAAAGAAATATTTCCAGTAAATGCTACACACTGGGATCGACAAGGTCTGAGGGTCTTCTCTATACCACTGAGACTGCCCCAGCAATATGTTACTCTGCCTTCCTGCTGCTCCACATCAGTGTTGCCGTGGGAAATGTTTTGTGGTATTTAAGTATGAATCAAACCTATGGCATCTGATTTTTTTTTAAACTACTCTTCTGTATCTATGTTTTCCATTAAGGATAGACTGTTCATAACCAGGTATTAATTCAATATTCATTCCACAGGGTGCCTACTGCTCAGTGCTCTGTGAGAGGCAACAGTTTACAGCCTGCAGATATAAGCTTATGCCAGGTGCCACATGGATATCTCTAACCCATCCTAACAGACCCTCTTTCTTCTACAAAAAGAGCAGGAGGCCACTGAAGCCAAAAAGCAAACATTAACTTTTCTGCATCCAGAAAGTCCTACTCCAGAAAGTACCAAGTTACGTCTGTTGGCACTTCCATCATGGAATACCATCAGCTGGATTGATGGCCTTCAGGCATCTGAAAATCTGTGAAGTAAACTGTATGCTGGCAGTTCTTTACAATGCTACAAATGTAACACCTTTTATGTAAGGTGTTAATGATGACAGCAGCTTTAGCACTTGTCTCTGCTTTGACATTAGAGGAACTGGGGATCAGCAGAAGCAAGGACTGCAGACAGTCAGCAGGGAGAAAACACTGATGAGACACAGACAAGCAAGTCAGGAGGAGAAAATAGCAGGGCAGAGGCTGGATGCAGTGAGAGAAAGGACAAGGGGTTTTGGAAGGATGAGGGGAACTGGAGGATAAGGGAGGGAATCTCCTTGCTTAGCTCTGGACTATATAAAGTGGGAGGTATCCCACCATCAGGCAGACAGATCCTAGGCCTGTCATGTTTCCCAAAGTTAAAATGCTTCCAGAGCAAGTTCTCTTCTTTGGCAACAGGAAGCTGTCTTTGAAAGCCCTCGTGGTGAACTTTTTTACCCAAGTTTAGACACGCAGACTATTGTTTAAAAGCAGCAGACACACTTAACTGTGTGGCTTCTCTCCATTGACAGACTGTCGAGGGAAGGTGGGAACTTACTTCTTTAAGCACCTGCAGTTTCACTGGAAGTTATGTGCCAAAGCTGGAGAAGACAGTCACACAATGACATTTTAAGTGGAATCTGGCTAGCAGGTTTGACTTCCCTTGTTCACAGTTCAGATAATTTTTTTTTTTTTTTTTTTTTTTTTTTTTTTTTTTAAGACACCCAGAGGAAGGGAAATATTCCTAGATTTCTCCACTAGAAGTGACTTGTTAGGTCCCAAATGTCAGCTTTCATCTCAGCTATTAGGAGCACACTTCACTCTGGGGTAAAATGCTAGAATTACAGTATCAGACATGTAAAGGGTATGGGGGAAGATATTACATGTTTTTTCTCTTGTTAGCTCGAAATTATTCTCAGCACTAAATAAGAAGGATTCATGCAGTGATTAACACTTCCTATCATAGAGGAACCTTGGCCCCAGCTTCTCAAGTCCTAGACCTCACTAACCTGGCTTCCTATTTTCCATGCCTTTCAGTAAGTGTCAAATAACTCTTCCTCCTGCCAAGACTTTACAGGCTGAGGCTGTACATGTCATACAGGTCAGCCTAAGGAGAGAAGAGTAGAAAAGATGATGGTACCAAACTCTAGGAACAGAAAATGAACAAGCATAGGGATTTCTGCCATTCCTGTTTTCTTCACTGCTTCCTTACCACCAAAAGGGAAGATGTTCCCATTTTGCTAGTCTCACCAGTCTTCCTCCACTTGTTTTCTTTCATACATGTCCAGATGTTCAGGAATCCCATAACTCCTGTTAAAAATACAGTGAACAAAGGACGTCAGAATCAGAGGCATTTCTCTTCAGCCTTTTTTCTCAGAGAAGCCATTCACTGGGAGGAGTGTTTGCTGTCCTATGCCTTGTCCTTTATCTGCTGCGAAGGCAATTTCTCTCCTGTCTTTTGGAAGTACTGGTTCACTTCTCACTAAGCAGGAATAAAATTCCTGTGAGGGGTCTTCCTCTCTTTTCACATTTATCCCTTCATGTTTCTGATGACTCATGTCAATACAAATTACTGTGATATGTATCAAACAACCACAGTAAGAACTTGCAAGAATTGAAGGGATGACAACAAAGCAAATCTATTTAACTCTGAAGTTCACAGCAAGATCAGATTTGATTAGTTAAAGGAGTCTAATCTTATTGTTCTGAAAATGTAAGGTATTTAAAGTTTATTGTGCAAAGCTGCACCAAATTTGCGTTATACAATATCACAGAGATAAATCAAAGCTAAATTAGGCAGGTCTGACAACTTCTTCCTTTCATTAAAATAGATGTTTTAATCACGACTTTTAAATTAACATTTTTCCTAGTGTATTTTAAAAAACAGTAACAACTCTTTTTGTTAAACCTTTCTCTGTTTCCAGGTTCTTATCATCACTAAAGAAGTGCAGATAAAACAGGTAATAAAACAGAGGGAAAGTTTTTTTCAGTCCACTCTCATGAAAAAATTCATGAAAGAATGTGACTTTTTTGCTTATTGTTGGTAAGAAAGCTCTCATCATATTCCATCCACATCCTGGCTGTACCTTCTTTCTCTGTGAGAAATGATGTGTGAAAAACAAGTTTATGAAATTGAAAGAGTAGATGACATAGGCTGAGAGGCCACTAAGAAGTTTGGCTGATGGTAATGGGAGCATCTTCATTTGTCCTTCTGTATTCCCATGGAAACGACAATGTCTGCATGTACTCTGACAATGCATAATAGAGTCAGAAAGCATATAGTAATGGAAATTTCTGATAGCATCACTTAAATCTGGACATGGCCCAAAGACAGACTTCTCTCTAGCACAGCCTAACAAATTCTATCTGTTTTCTAGATGTGATTTTAGTAACTCATGCTTGATTGTATGTTTGATTATTTATCTTAGCAAACAAAGATGTTAGCAGGCATATCAACAATGAAAGCATCTGTCATTCAGATGTATGTACAGTGTGTACAGAAAAATTTCACCTGTAATTGACAAAACAACAGGTAGGCAATTCCAGGGAGTAGATAGTGAAATACGGAAGGGATCTACAAATCTATTTAAAGTTATCTGAAAGGAAGTTGATTTTTTAATTATTTTTAAGAGAAGAGTTTATATTTGAAAACAGTTGCAGATTAAAAAAAAAATACATGAAATTATTTTGAAATACAGTCTCTAGATAGAAATATAGTCTCTAGATCTTGATATGCCTTAAAAATATATTGGCAAAATGGAACTACATGTGCCCAGAGTCAGTTTAGACTTCTGTTTATGAATCATCTCAAACCAGCTCAAAGAGAAATGAGGCAAGTAATATGAAAAATAAAAACAGCATCTAGAAAAAAATACTGTGCAACAATGATGCTAGGAGGTTTGGGCTGGGATTATTTTTTGGGGGAATACATGGTAAATAATTCCTTGAAGCAGTTAATATGGAGTCCATATAGGGAAGGTGACTTTGAGCAAAGTCAGACAGAGTCTCTGGAAAATAAAGAGACATGACCATTTAACATAAATTCATTTATTGACCCATAAGGGAAGGAGAGGCACTTGCCATAGCATGCTGATATGTATCATTTCAGTTTGTGTGGGGAAAGAAGTAAATTTTCTTCTTCTTGTACCTGCCAGTATTTTAAGTTGTTATCATGTTTCAGAGTATTTTGCTCCTATGTGCCTGTCACTGGAGCAAGTGATGACAGACCTGTTCCATGCCTGACATCCAGCATCTTTTAACAGTACTTTGAAGAATGATTCACATCAACTCTATATGAGATTAGTCAGCTTGACAAATACAGCCCATCTACTCAATGAGTGTCAGAGGCTCACCCCTCTAAAACCCTGGACTTAACAGCCATAGCCAAGCTTACAGTGAAGGTCATAAATCTTCCAGAGCTGTGGGAGCTGCAGTTTATTTGATAGCTGCAAGTCACTGAGGTCTGCATTGAACTCTCAGTGAAAGACTCATATTCTTCCAGGGTAGGACTTGGACCAAATCCAAAATCGTACTGTGTAGTTTAATTGAATGAATGAAACACAATGTTGATTTGCCAGCTGTTACATTAGAACCCAGGCTTTTAATTCCTTGCTCACAAATTAGTCTCTGCATGCAGGCGGGACTAAAGGGCTGCTCCACTTAACACCCAGCAATTCAGAGCCTGTAGGGAGTTCCATTGCACTCGATGCAAATACCCAGAATAAACAGCAAAACATTCCCTAGAACGTAAGCCAAACACCTTCAGAGCTTTTAAGAAGTAACACAGTCTTAAAGACTACCAATCACATTCTGCAATGAAATATGTACAAAAACATATATATGCATACATACATCTGTTACAATGAGATACTTTAGTCTGGTCTTGGACTGCTAAGATTTGTCTTCTATTAGCCTATTCCAATTTTGAATCAGGAAAAGGATTATTTCAAAATTCCCTTGCCTTCACCCTGTCCAGTATCATGAATTCCAACAGCCTGTGCCCAGTCTGTCATCTTTTAAAATGAACACCCTGAAATGCTGAAAATGTGACAGAACCTAGAACAAAGATTTGAGTAGGCAGTGGAACACAGCTTTGAAGGCAGACAATGGTGTGGAAATGTAGCTGTCATTTCCAAATGGAAAGAATTGAAAATAATTCTTCACTTACCTGTCAGGATAGTTTCAACGAAAGGAGAGAATAATTTTTGCTTCTTCCATAAGTGAGGACCTGAGAAGGTCTGAGCTCTTAGCTTTTTAATCTATTCTAAGAATGTAGTATTAGAAAGTAAAAATGAACTTTACCAATTAGATTTTTTAGCCACATGGACAGTCATTTGCATCTTGACTAACGGATTGCAAGATCAGGTCCTGAAGACCACCATGGCTATTGTATTCAGCTCAGTCAGCAATGCCACGTTTTATAAACCATATGTCATAATCCAGTTCCCTTTCACAACTGCCTATAGCTAAATGCAGATGTGCAACATCTGAAGGAAGGTAGAGAAGGAAACTGATTACCAAAGATACATACTTGATATCATAACTGTTCATAATTTATTAAAATCAACACCTTTAAAACCAGTAAGATACAATGTTGTTAGTAAAATATTATAATACAGGGATATTAGAGTTAATTTGCATACATTAGGGTGTTAGGATAAGTAAACCAAACTAATTTAATTTGCTATTGCATCTCACCTGCCTCTGGCTCAACACTCAAAGTTTATGTATGCCTGCTGCATTATTTACAAAGCATTAAATGACAGCTTGAAAGCAAACTTGTAAACATATAACTCACACATTTAACTGAGGGAATAATAATTTGCAATAGAGACAAAATCCAGGATGCAGATTTTATATCCTTTAGTGAAACATCACTTTTTGTCCTATCACTGCAACATATGCATTATGATTCAGTATTAAATTTCTATTTTAAAGAAACACTCATCCCCACATTGTGGATGATGTAGCCATAACATCTATTCAGTTACTTATATTTTTGTTGATAACTTGTGTCCCTGTCACTTCTTATGCATCATATACTGCTGAAAAGACAATAATTTTTATCCCTGCTATTCCATTTATTAGAGGTCTTCAAAGATATCAGCAGATTGGTTTTCAACTGTTATTTTCTCTATTTTACAGAGAAATTCAGCAGACAAATAGGAACATATGGATGCCCTTAGGAGAATTCCACATGGTACTGGATTCTTTTCTATGCAACTGAATACTGTTCTAGATCTCTAATATGACTACAGTGGGATTTAGACATTTTACACAGTTACAGACACTATTTCCAGACACTCATATAAATAATCAGGTTTGCTTAAATTGACTGGATCAGGTCACATAGGGGAAAAAAGCCCACCAGTTTTTCTGTCTTTAATACACTTTTTAACAATCTTTTGCAAAGTAATTCATCTTACAGTAACATGACCACCTTCTAGCATGGTCACTGAACAAGGCAGGATCTAATAACATTTTTCTCCTTGGATGTAGGAGTTAGTATATCCTCTTTTACGATTCAGCACTCCTTACTAGCTTATAAAGATCACCTGCCTGCTCTTCCTTCTCCTGGCAGCACAAGCAACCTGTTAATACATAGACAGGCATTACAACTTTGAAAGCATCAAGAGCAATGCTGGATGCCAAGTATTATTAATTAGGAAGTATCACAGATTATGTTGGCCGTACCATACTTGGAAATTAAAGCCAAAGTGGAACTACAGCAGCAGTGGGCAATAACATTCTTGTGCCCATGGACTCAAACATCCCTGGATACCAATAGGAATAACAATGAGGAACACCATCTGCTGATATAATCTCTTTATACATGCTTGCCAGACCTGCAAAAAAGGAGGGGGAAGGAAAGGGTGTGGAGAGTTTCTAGCCAAAAATTTGCAGCTAGGTAAAGGTAAGCACAGCAGATGTTGTCAGCACTTCAGTCATGGGGTTTTGTTTGCCCAGCCACTATTTTTTAGTAGGAAATAGAAAACATCATTCAAAGGTCCCACTGAAAGAAGCCTGGTACTTTTCAGCAGTCAGGTGTTAACAACACACAAATACATGCTGCTGTGAAATAAATTTAGATCCTAACAGAACCCAACTGCAATAATTGAGATGGAGCTAATGTCTTTTGTGATTTCTGCAGGGTAGGCTAAACTAAATGCTTTGCAGAGAAGAGAAGGGTTATTTTCTCCTATAGAAGCATGGGAGTTCAGACCTCCATCATTTTAAACATTAGTCCTTGGAATGCTGATAGTTGAGTGCACAAGTATATAGCAGAGATTTGTCAGCTGAAAACCAAAATAAAACTCCTATTGAACATCTTTTCAAGTACCAGAGATATAAAGCAGATTTGCAGAGCATCATACAGTTTTACAAAGGATTTAAAAGGAACACACAACACTGAAAATGTACTCCCATAAACACATTTTTTTTCCATTTTCTGTAAAAATCTGCAACCTCTGGGCTGACCTGATGGCTCAGGCTATAAATAGGTTTTGGCCTTGTGTTTGCCAGAGGTGACCTTAGCTTTCTTTAATTACTGTGTTGTTGTCAATGAACTGGCTGATGCCTCTCCACTTATAACTTCATTTGCAGGGGTATTGCATGAGGCAAAGGCCTGAAAAATCTTGGTAGTCATTTTGGGGCAAGCAACAGCCCTTTGTGTCAGGTGGGCCAGGTGGAGGCTTCTGTTCAGCTTTCACACTTCTTGCTGGAAAATATGTGAAATAACACCAAGGAGACACAAATTGCTTCTATTACTGATAAGAGATCTCTGTATTAATTCAAACAATGAGCATATACTTTTGTAACAGAGTTAATTGTTAAGACTGTTAAGATATTAATTTGACTAAATGCTTAGTTTCAGGTATATGGTATGTTTCCCTCTGCTCATAACAACACTTGCAGTATATCAAGACCATTTACTACCAATTTTATGCCCTCTTGGAACAGCACTTTAAAGACAATTATGAACACGTGAATACATTTCTGCTGAATTAACCACAGCATGCAACATGAGTTTTATGTTAGATTTATGCTGGTATGCTGACTTTATGTCAGCTGTGGAAAGAGAGATGGCACATGATAAAGCCTGGCAGATTAACAAAGTTAACATACTAGAAGTTTTGCATTAATTTGAGCCAGCTCTGAAAGTTTATATGGAATCAGTACTTTGCATCTTTGCACATCCTTGCAGCTGCAACATTTTGATCTGATACTGGGAACCTGAAGACAGGCTTTCCTGCCTCCTAAATTTGCCACCTTAGAAACTCTGAGGTTGCACTCTTGACTGATATCCTATTTTATTCCTTTTCAATTCATGTAGGCTCTACGATGTTCATATGACAGAGAACACCCTTTAGATTCAATAAGTAGGGGATATTTTGATTAATATGCTGAATATTTATCTCCTCAGGGCTTTTGCTGGTCACCTTCTCTTCTTTCTCTTCTCTCTCTTCCATCTCTGTTTATCATTCTCCTTGATTTTCTCCTTTCTGGCTTTGTTTTTCACTACTTATCTCTTGGTTATGTCTCTCCCTTTCTCTTGCCTTCCCTGTTTTTGATGAGTCTCTCTGCTCTGGCTTCCCTACAACCCACTCCACCCCTCCTTCTTGCTGCTCTCTCTCCATGTGTGAGCTCTGCAGACTGCTCATCTGCACTCCTTTGCTGAGGAGCACAGTGATGGACTGGCATGCTGCTTCCTGGTTTGAATGAGACATTCATGTTTATGGAAATAATTGTTGTGTGGATGGCTTTGCTTTGACTACAAAGCTGTAAGTGGTGCTGGTAGTTTAGCATTTTCAATTTCCACTAAGTGAGCAAATGGGAGGTAAATAATGGCATTTACATAATGATTATAAATCCATTGGAATTTGATTAGATTCAACAAGTACCCGAGGAAAAACATGTGTGATTATTTAAGAGAGGTCAGGCTGTCAATATAAAAATGTATTCATTTGAAATTAAAACCCAAGGAGACTAATAATAAAAATTTTAGAAAAAAAGAAGGTATTGTGGAGTAAGGAAGAAATTCTCAGTATGTACAAATCAGACAAATCTTTCTTACCTGCCTAGGGATGGAAATTAAATTGAGAAAAGATGGTTGAAAAATTAAAAATCAAACCCACGGGAAATAAATTAAAATTATATTAGATTAGAGTGGGATACTGACCTTGTAAAAGCTGTAGTTACCCTATTCACAGCACCACTGGATGTACTGCTGTACATCCCATCATGTACATCACAGGATGACTTTTGGTTATCTCCATGAAGAAAGCTGATGACTTTGATCCAGCCTGTAAAGCAAAGTCAAAACATACAAGAAACTAACATGAATGACAAGAAAAAAATAGACATTGTGGTTGTTCCAGCCAGAGCTAAGAGGAATTCTTTCTACTTGGCAATTGTATGACAAGAGAAAAATGGCATTTTAGGATTGGTAATATATCCAGAGGGCAAACAGGGTGAGATTGCCCTATTAGTAGCTGAGAACAATAAAATAATGCAGTGCTATCTGAAAATGTAAAATAGAAAATATCTTTATAGAGGGCAAACCTTCATTAATATGAAGAAAAATTATATGCCTCAAGGAGATAATTTCATACTTTGTCTGTGGCTGTCAAAGGACAGAAAACACTCAGGAGCCCTAATTTGATCCATCCCTTCCCTCAGCAGTCAGTGAGCTTTCAAATCATGCCTCCCCTTTCTTGGGCTGTTTAATCCAGGTCATAACTAGAGAATTTTATTGCTGTCCTAATCTCTCAGGCTTCAGTATGAGATGTGCATGGACTTGTTTCTGCAGCCCCCTGTTCTCCCAGATTCCAGAGACCCAATGAAGGCACCTAAATGAAGAGCCATTGCTTTCCATTATAGCCTGGGAGAAATACCAACAGTAACAAAGGTGACTCAGCTCTTAAACCAATTATATCCATTTTAGGATTTCTCTGTGAGAAGCTACAGGGAACATGTATTTCTAATTATTGTTCCAAATTGGTTGAAATTAGGGCAAATTGATTGAAATTAAGAGGTCCTGAAATAAACATAATCCTGTGCAGTTCTGTTAAATCAGCGATGTCTCTCAGGGATTTTTCATCCCAGCCTGCTGGGAGATGTAGTCTCACACAACACGTAAACCAGAGGAATGTGTTGTCTTAGGATCCAATGCAAAGCACGTTGAAGTAAATGAGTTTTGATTGATTTCAGTGGGCTTGAGCTTCTGCTTCCCTGTGGGCTGTCTGAGGAGGTGAGCCATCCTCTTTCACTTGGGAGTGAGGTGTGATGGCCTGTCCCACTGGCAGGCATTGACTGCTACAGCTGACACCCCTTCTCGTGGGTAAAATGTGTTTGTTTATGAATTTTGCGCTTGCATGTTCTGTTCGTTTTTGTGTTGTACTTACCCTCCTGCCCTGATCCTGGGCAACATGCACATGCTGTGTGAGCTGTTTGCATATTCTACTGACCTTTTTCAAAGGCAGGAAATGACTGCACTGCTGCATCCATGCTGACACCTTTAGTCTGGCTTTTGCATCTGCTGTCATCTTGTAAATTACTTTTCATTACTCTTAAAAAAAACAACCCAAAACACAAAAAACCCACCCAACTCTAATGACATGCCTTATTCAAAACCAGATTTTCCTGATTTGGTTCACAACTGGTTTACTGAGCTTGTATAAAACCTTGTGCTTGTGG
Source organism: Rhadina sibilatrix (assembly GCA_013400275.1). Taxonomy (NCBI): domain Eukaryota; kingdom Metazoa; phylum Chordata; class Aves; order Passeriformes; family Phylloscopidae; genus Rhadina; species Rhadina sibilatrix. Next base: position 7,076 of record VWYO01027028.1, on the reverse strand, counting down.
AATGTATAGTAGAAGAAAAGGGAGATAGAAAAGTAAATGCTTCATTAGTTTAGTTTATTCCTCCCCAGTCTTTTAATTTAAGAATGAGAGCATTATTCAAATGCCAGATCTGATCAACCACTGAACCACAGAGGGGAAAAGAGATCATAATTAATCTGAAAAATATTTTTTCTAAGGAAAACTTGGTAACATACATTATTGTTGCTTGTTCTGTGCTCAGATTTCTAGTTAGGCTGAGGCTCTATCTTTCCACGGGTAAAATTTATATTGGCACAGTACCTCAAGAATCTCTCAGTCACTTCAGCAAAGACATGAAAGGTAAGATTGTTTGCCCTCTTCATCATGAGCAAGTTTTGCTCTGTACTTAACAACATTTTCATGCACAGTGATTTTTCAAGCTTGAAAAATGTTCTTTTAATGTATTTTTTGCAGACTATTTTTTTTTTGTACTAGTCTCTAGGTTTTTAAGAAAGCAAATTGTAGCAATCAGAACTTTACCGGCTCTGTAACTTGAAGTAACAAACATTTAGCAATAGCAGAGATTCATGTAGGTTTGACAGAAAAGATAATAACTGGAATTCAAGAAACATGGATAATACCAAGCACTGTGCAATGTTAAATAGAAATATTTGAGCTAGCAAAGGCATCAGGGAACTGAATCATAATTCTGTTAGTGTGGTACATTTCCTAGCTTAATACATCCTGGTGACAAGCACAAATGAAACAGCCCAGAGGGGTCTGTGGCCTTGCAAATTTATATTCGTTCAGGTATGGAATATATACATGGTCATGGGTTATGCAGTTTTGATTGAACTTTTTGTCAAATTCAGGCTATGGTAGGAGTTTTCTGCTTGCATGCAAGCTGTTCTGTTGACTCACTTCTGACTTAATTTTGCCTTACTGTCTTGGGTTATGGAACCAAAAAGTGTGTATTCTATTTTCATCTGTTAAAAGCAGTTGAAGAGATGTTTTTCTTTATCTCTTGTAACTCAAGGGGAGAGAGGCCTGATGCCTTCTGATAATGGGCCATTAGCACTTCCCCAGGCTATACCCTGGCATTCCATCATCCTATTGTGAGATGCATCACAACCCCCTGGCAGTGTGGGGGGGCAGGCAGTTTCTGTCTGGATAAAACTGAGAGACAGGGACACGAAAGCTGCTGGCTTCACCCGATTTTCTGGGAGGAAGACTGGACCCCTTCTGACCCACTGGACCCTTTCCCACCCACTGGACCCTTCTCACCACCACTGGACCCTTGTTACCATCACTGGACACGTTTTCTACAGGATCATATTTACCTCACCAGAACCACATCTGCCACTCCAGGAGGACTCACTTTTGGACTGTTTCCAACATCCTGACCAACAGGGTGTCAGGTTGTAGCCCTGATTCTGTCAGGGTTTTCCAGGATTGCTTGTTTATTTGTGTGCTTGTTTGGTTGGGTGGTTTTGCTTTCTACTACATTTGTATTGTTAATACTCCTAGTAAAGAACTGTTGTTCCTATTCCCAAAATCTTTGCCTGAAAGCCCTTAATTGCAAAATTATAATTTGGCGGGGGTGAGGGGTTTACATTCTCCATTCTAGGGGAAACCCCAGTTTTCTCTGGCAGATACCTGTCTTTCCAAACCAAGACACTTATCATTTGTAAGTGTCCCCAACTGCAGTCTTTCCCTCCTCTGTCACTCAGTCTCCCCTCAGGCTATCTGTCCCATTTCTCCAATTTTTAATAAAAGTGAAAACCTCCTTTTCTGAACGATTCTCTTCTTCCCATTTAAGCAACCAGGACCACCTCCTGAGCCCACAGCCATGCAATAACATTTTGAGCACTTCCCTTTTAGCAACACTGAATCTTGAGTGCCCAGACATTTTGTCAGATTTTGTTTTAATCTAGCCCCTCATCCATGGTTCTGCTACACTCAGATCCCTTTTCCCTCCCCTTAACATTTCGTCAGTGTCAGGGCATGTCTACCTGCTCTGTTACATTTTTCCTTTGGGACTCTGGTTCCCATCTTGATTCTTCTTATCCAGATGCCTAATGAGCTTGCTGTTTCTTCTTTTTNTTTTTTTTTTTTGGTTTTTTTTGGTTTTTTTTTTTTTTTTTTTTTTTTTTTTTTTTGCCACAGTAGACTTTAATTTCCTTCTTCTATAGAACCTCTTCCACTTTCACCCTCAACCTCTTGCCTTGACAAACACACTATTTCAATCTTCACTTCTAGTCCCACTTTTCCCACAGCCTGCCATACAAGCTGCCCCCATCTTCAACCTTGCATCTCATGCCATGCCCCACACCCTCTTTCCATGTGCCATTCCACGGTCACCCCTACCCTCCAATGCTACTGTTAACCTCTTGATGTATGAAGAAATTAGAGTATTTTTCCAGATTTCTTGGGCCCAGCAAGAAAGTTGCTACCAAACACACAGGAGAGAAAAGACCTCTAAGATCCAAAACCTGGACTCGGCGTAGAAAGTAGGTCACAACAATGATTTTAAGCATAGTTTTGTTCAACCACATGCTAGACCTACTACAGCTGGGATTCTGGGAGGCTTTATCCTGAAAAGCTGTATGAAGAGGATATCTCTGCAACATAAGCTAACTGTGGCATTTCAAAGGTCAAAGCTGAGCAGCTTTTTCCACAGAGATAAAAGGCACTTACCTGCCAAAACACACAAACACATATGTGCATGATGGGTCTTCTAAAAGAATGAAAACCCAGGCTGAATTTTTTAACATGAGCAGTAGAAATATATTCTTCCATTCCATTAATGTTACCAAATCATTTACAAATTGATTTAAAAATAAATCTATTAGGCAGAAACAGACTTTCAGCTTGGAAAATTTGGGTTAAAACATCTCTATCAAGGAAGCCTTGTAAGCATTTAAAAAAAGTCTTTTCATAGGAAGCATAAGGCATACTGATTGCTAGCTGACAATAACAACCCCAAATCTACTACTTTTCTGATTTTTTGATACAACAATCTGATAACCAGAAGGTGTGAGAGGCACGTTTAAGTTCTAGGCCTTCAGAAATGACTGAGGGGCACATGTTGAAGCAGAAGGTAGGATTTTCTTTGTAAGAGTGTTGGTGCAATAGATAAACCACATACAGAGTATAATCTGGAAATCTGGAAATGTTCAAATTACTTTGAAAACAAAAATAAAAATAGAAGAGAAAATACAGTTCCAAAGCCTGCTCATTGATTTAAGCATTTTAGGTGCCAGTAGGAATAATAACAATGAAAGCCATCTGCTGATCTCTGCAACTAATTCTTTATCTATGCTTGAAAGACCTGTGCAGAGATGGGAAGCTGTGTATGAAACTGTAGACAAAACAAGTTGTATAAGGCAGTTTTTTGGAGCGTTGCACTCACAGGAATCCAGTTTCTGTGTAGTTAAGACCTCTCCCAGGACTGGACTTCAGTTTCTGTGGAACTACTGTCATCAAGCTAATAACACATTTTTTTGTGGTTTAATTCGCAAACCAGTAGTTAAAATGAGATTCTGAGAAGTATAAGGGTTCCAAAATGGGCATTGACATAATGGTTTAATATATACTGACCTAAATATAAATTGATGAATAAACGGAAAATTGATAGATGATATACTGGATTATTTTTTCCTCCTATGGAAAATTCCATAAACCCCTGACATCAGCTGACAGTTTTTTATTGTATGCTCTGTCTCAATCCAAACTAGGCTGCTGTGAGCTCACAACAGTTGTAATTTCTAAATATTTTTCACAAAGTTGTAGCATACAAAATATTTAGGAAGAGTCTATTTGCATTTACATGAAAAGAAATTTGACCATAGAATGGGGAGAAAGGTGCTGTGTAAACCAAAGGGAAATAAAAACTGAAGATGATTTTATCACGGTGGCAGAGGTAAGCTTGACACCACTCCCACATAGTTATTCACATGTTGAATAGTCACTGCTGAATAGGTTAACAGCTTCTATCCACCACCAGTGGTATTGTGCATTAATAAATGTAATTTAGTCACAGAAGAACACAGGCTTGACACAGAACTGAGTGGAGGCACTCAGGACTTCTCTGAGCTTGAGCCAGTTTTAGCAAGACTCAAGGGACTAGTGCCTGATTTTTAGTGTTTGGGAAGGCAATTTTCTGTGTGGTAAAGATCCAAAAGACCTAGATAGCCACTATGTGATGCGCAACACACAGTGTCCTTCATGTTCACAAGAGCTGCCGAAGGATTTGGGGTGATGCTCAGTGAGTAGAGGTAGGTTTGGTTAACAAAACTTGTAAAAAAAGCCACAGATGGACCCCAAGATCAAGGAGTAATGTACCCCTACCACCACTGTAGTTCTCCTGAAGAGTGGAGGATGTCCATGGAATGGCTTAGGTTGGAAGGGATACTAAAAATCATCTAGTTCCACCCCTCCACTAAGGGCCAGGCTACCACCCATGATCACACTAGGTCATGGACCTTTCCCCCTCCATGCACATCCCTCTGCTTGAGGACAACTGGAGCTATTTGCTGTGGGGTCCATAGGGACACTGCAAGAGTAAGCATAGCTCTGGGAAAAAGGGTAGATGTTACTAAGCTGTCTTTTAAAATAATTGAAAGAGTATTACTGAGGAGGTTTTTCCATAATACCTCAGACTATAATGGTTAATATTACTGGAATTGATTATAGTAACTATTAGCTTTATTTTGGTTTGATTGTAATAATTTTGATTATTCTAACAATAAATACATATTCTAACAATATATATATCTATATATCTATGCATGTATATATGTATGTATATAAAACATTTCCTTTTATTCCTAGCAAGATTTCAAACATAACAGTAGCAGGGATGTTTTCCCACGTCGTTCAAAGAGGAAATAACAGCAATAGGTAGGCACATACAGACCTTTTAGCGACAAGCATAGTGTTTTTCATATTATAACTGCAATCAAGAACACAGTTGGCTTCCTGCAGGGACAGAACTGTGCTTTAGGACTGCAACTAAGCAATTCCAAAAGATTTCTCTTAGTTCATAACAGTTAGTGTCTGATGTGAGCTGAAGTTATAGTAGATTTGAGATCAAACCACAGGTAAGTCTTAGTCCAACTGTTTATTTCTAAAATGCTGCACCTCTTTGTATGTTTATGCTTCTAAGGCTGCATGCATCTCTACCTATCGTGTCCGTAGTGCTAGATTCTAGATCCAGCCTGAGATGTACCTGTGGTCTGGGAACAGCAGAAACCACTCTCTTCCCATCAAGGGAGAAAGAGAAGGGAGCTTAGGTTCACCTTTAAAGAAGAAAAGCTTATTTTTACAGTAAATGTTGTATTTTACCCACTGGGTCAGGTCTAGGACTTCTTTTGTACAATGTGGAAGATGACAGCTCTGTAATAGTCAAATTACTTCTGCTTGCTACCATTAAAAGAGACTAGAGTCCACTTTTCAGTAACTGAGGAGTTAGAATACTTACTTCAAGTGCTCTGATGTCACTCTACACACTGACCAGCAGAATATATGAGAATAAAAGCTGTTAATGAAAAATCAGCACAAGTAGAAACCCTGTGAACATGCCTCCTTGCTCATTTATGCTTCCTATTTTCCCAGGTGTTGTAACACGAGGCATCCTGCAGTGATGGCTGGAGACCTTTTGTTTGGACCTTGCAAGTCAGATTTGGCTTGGAACCAAGCACTACAAATTGAAACAACTGGTCCAATACTTGTGTTGTTAACTGATGCATTTACCTCTCTACACTGCAGGTCCCTCCTTGGTGACTCAGAGCAAGTCGTCTAGCTGGCTAAATTGGTTGTGTTGTCAGCCTTTCAGCTGTATTTTTCTTACCGGTAAATAATCTTGAAGATTATCTGGAGAGGAAGCCAACAGAGACATTTTTCTGCTATTGCTGCAAAATAGGGCTTGAGAAATGTCTCCTTTGCAGAATCAATGATACTCCTCAGAGATTAAAGAGCCAAGCTGTCCCACATAATTGCTGTCCTAGATCAGTCCTTTAACAGGTCTCTGTTGGTAGAAGAGCTTTCCATAATAGAAAGCAGCAGAAGTGGCAAGAAGAGGACTCATTGACAAGCAGAACTTTGGGATTCTTTTGGGCAGAGACGAGGGCAAGTCATGATGCCTACTAAATAAAGTAAGCACAAGCCTGTCACTTGTCCCAGCCCTGCCTGAGCAGATCTGTGTGTATTTCAGCATTCTTCCTCTACAAATTCCTTTCAAGAGTGCTCAATATTCAGTAAAGAGACTATGCACATCTGCTGTTCCAAGAAGCAAGTTTAATTGCTGATGGGATTTTTTCCCACTAGCATTTCAACCCATCTGCATGTTGCGATTACTGAAGCCTAATTTTGTTTTTGTCTACTTCAACCTTTTCAAGCGATGTTCATTAATCCCATCTATGGCATCTCTAACATGTGGGAAATCTGCCTAGAGTAATTACAAAGTATTTCCTCTGCACTTAGTTCTCATATAAGAGCATGTGAAGATAATGGAGGTTGATTGTAGTGTCATCATTCCATTGAGGAAATGAATGATGCTGTTCAAATAACAGCTGGCTTGTTACATAAAAGAAATGACAGATCAGAATAATAAAGACAAACTCCCCTTTAACAGATCTTTCTAATTTGAAAGTCTCAAATAATTGTCTGGAATCCTAGAAGTACAGAACATAGTTGTAGGCAAAAAAGGCCCTTAAATTTGCTCTCTGCATGGTTTTGTATATACCCATATATATCATATATATATATATATATGTGTGCACTTATACATACATGCCTAAAAAATATAATATTTTTTATTATTTTTGCATTATATAGAAATATATATATATATATGGCAGTGAGACAGCAAGGAAGACCACCAGGAATAATATCTTTTTAATCTGAAATATCCATGATGGAAAATAAAATAGAATTTAGGAAAATTACCTTTTTTATAGTTAACTGACCTGAAGTGGGCATCTAGGAATGTCAATGATGCATATTATAATTGAGTTTAAGGTGCAATGAAATTTTCACCATACAATAATAATTTACACAACAGTGCCATTATAAAAATCTTGTGAGGCCATAATCTCCAGCAGGAGATATATATATAT
>VWYO01027024.1:58658-77597 GCA_013400275.1 Rhadina sibilatrix | reverse complement strand
ACTACTTAGTGCAATGCAACACTTCTGGAAAAGGATTTATTTGACCTTTGGGGCACTGCTGGCAACCTGGGAGCAGCAGCCCTTCAAAGGCACCAATCCTGCTGCTGGCTGGAGGGTGCCCATGGAGGCTGGCTGGGCTTTGGGTGTGCAGCACCTCTCTAGCATACCCAGCTTTCTCCTTGGAAGGCAATTTCAGCTGTGACAGTAACATTTGACCCTGTCCTGGCCATCCCACTTGGCAATTCACTCCAGTCTGAAAGCCGTGCGACTGCTTCCTGCTGCATGACACTCACCAAGGTTTAAGTGGTAGATACTTTGGAACATGATTACTGCCTCCTGGAGATTACTGTATAATTACACTTAATGAACCTCAAAGTAATTACCATGTAACCTGGCTTGTGGTTTATGGAACAGAAATAACTGAGCATTTACACAGCAATGGGCTGCTGCCCAGCCACCCAGTAATTCTCATCCTCTGGGCCCAGGCATGGTCATTATGTTATGATCTCTCTTGGCCCTGTTGTCTCTGACATCTTCTCTCACTGCCAGTGCTCCTGCTTGGGAACGACTCCATGGCACCACCTCAGCTCTGCCCTGAAGGTGTTTACATGAGAAATCAACCCAGAGAGTCTCTCCAAATCAGTCCTTCCAGGACTTCCAGCCTGTATGATTTATGGCTTAGGGAATGCTTATCAAGGAATTACAAGATAGGGCACAAACCCAAGAGAAAAATATGGAATGAGGTTGTCGTGGGTGGATTTTGTCTCTTGTACCTCTGACAAGGTCCACGCCAGACCTTGTTGCTGGATGCCCTGAGAAGCCCAGGTGATGTGGCAGGTCCTGGTTTGGCAGGGCTGGTCCCCTGACACTGGGGGCAGTTCTCCCTCCTGCAGTTACACAGGGATCTGGATGCTGGTACAGTGTGTAGGGGTCTGAGCAAATGAATCCTGCTCCTGTAGGACCCAGAAAGGATTCATGCTGCCTAAAGGTTGGCAGTGCTGGCAATCAGCAGGGAAGGAGCACAGGGCTGGCAGTGGGACTGTGAGCTCTGCCTGCCCAGTGCCCACCCTGCAGTGTGCTGGCAGAGTCCCAGCACACCTGGAGCTGCTGTGCCTGTCCCAGGGCCCAGGAGTGGAACAGGAGTGATGTGTCCCCTCCAAACTTGCTCTGACACACTCTGCTCTCATCTGGCTCCAAGCAGATCAGTGGTTTTCCTCAGTCTTCTCTGCTTGAGCCCAAATTGATCTGTTCAAGGATAAATAGCCCAACACAGGACTGCTCATAGCCTTACTCTTTGCTTGGAGCTCCCTATCAGCTGCTTGGGTGCTCTTGGCCAGTGTCTGTAGATGGCACCTGGCAGGTTCCACCAGGGCCTGGCTGAGGGCTCTCACTGCCAAGGGCATGACTGTTTGTGACACATCCCTTCTCTGCTGCTCAGGAATATACAAGAGTGGATTCCCCAAGTGAACAAGCAATGGGAAGTGCAGGCAGGACCCCACTGGGCATTTTCAAGGCCTCAGTCAAATCTGATTAGCCTCCAGATCACTGCACTGGTTGAAATCAGAGGCATTAGCAGCCTGTCAACAGACAGCCCCAAATTATGCACATAAGGTGCATAACACCTTTAAAAATTTCACCCTGCAGTGACTCCCTGAGGTTAAAGGGAGATTCCCCAGGGAGCAGGCAGCTGAGGTCATTCAAGGCTGGGTGTCCACCTGTGCCACTTCCCTCTGCTGCACCACAAACTGGGGCTGGGATGAGCCTGTGTGATGGCAAGGGATGGTCCCTGTGAGCCCAGCCCTGGGTGACATTCAGCCCATCACTGCAGTGTCACTGCCACCTGTGGAGCTCCCTGTGATGGCACAGGGCTGTTTCTGTGAACTGCTGACAGATGCAAAATATTGCCCAACAGAGAGGAGGCTTGGCTCACCTCTGATTCACTAACAGAACAAGGGATCTTAGATCTGCAACCAGTATTATGTAAAAGGAGTAATTCATTGTGCTGTAATATTTGCTCCTGTGTTTAAAAATGTGTTTCCTTTCCAGCCTGCACCTCTTCCAGGCAAGCTGGTCTTTCATCAGCAGATGAAGGTTCTGTTTGTACCTCTGCATGTGTGCAAGTATGTACAGGACCAGTCCTTCCTGAGAGAACACACACCATTCCAGCCCTGGCAGCATCCTGGGGCCTCCCTCCCCTCTGCATTTGACAAAGAGCATTCATTGTGCTCAGCAGCTCCTGCTGGGTAAGAGCCCATCCTGGAATGCTGGCAGCCACTGTTGGGAAGTGGAAATGCACCAGGTGTAGTCATGCTGCTCCATCCCTGGGGCTGAGCGAGCCCCTTCTGCTCAGAGGAGACAATGTGCTGGCTCCTGCCTCTGCTTCCTGGCTTTTGGGGAGGTGAGCCTCCTCTCCTCCTGGAAAACGACCCAGCTGCTCTGGGGAGCAGGTCCCTGGGTGCTGCTGGCAGCTGGCTGCTCTGGGTCGTGCTGCTCTCACTGCCCAGACTTGTTCTCCAGGGCAGCTCCTGGCCAAGCTGGGCCCAGTTCATGGGGTCAGCTGCAGGAAGGGGCTGGAAGGAACCAGCACTCAGGATGGTCCTCAGGTGTCATCTCTTCCCTGCAGTGGCACCACTCTTCCCAACACCCAGACTCAAACCATGAGGAGGAAAAAAAAAAAATTCCCTGTCCTTTCTTCTTCCTTCACAGAACTGGAGCTGGGCTCTGGTCCAAGCAATGACCCAGCATTCAACCTCCACCACAGTGCTCCTGCAGTGGGGAAGTTTCTGCTCATTTAGTGAAATCCAGATCTTTCCACAGGTGCTATCAGGCTCCTGCTGTCCCATGGGGAGTTTGGCCCAGCCCGTGTGCCTGCTGGAGGATCTCTGGAGCTTCTCCTCCAGCACAGGAGGCAGATTGGAAGCACTCACAGCTCAGTGGGTCAGGCATGATGTTGCTTTTTGATTCCAGTGGCAACAAAATCTCCTCTCCTGAGCATGTCAGTGAACTGCCTGTCAATCCCAAACCCTCTCCAGGAGCTGGTGGATGTAGGAAATGGAGGTGCTGTAGCAAACACCTTGAAGGGTCCCCTTCCTCTCCCTGCCTTATCTGAGGTACTTGGGCAATGCTTTGCTTCCCTAGCTCCACACTCTGACACCTCCCTACTGCTTCCAGATTTGGGATGATGCAGAGAAAGCTGCAAAAAGCCACTCCACTGCTCCCACTGCAGGGCTGGGGTGGCCAAGGAGGCCTCCTGGCCCAAGGGAGCTGCCCTAGCTCTGGGGCCTGGCCCAAGGCTCTGTGTGGGGTTTCCTGGCTGTGGGGTGCTCTCCTTTTTTTGGCACCAAGCAGATCAATGGCAGCATTATGTGGTGCAAGGATGGCAACACACCATGGCCATGGCTGTGCCAAGCAATAGGGAAGCCTCACAACAACAACAACAACAACAACAACAACAACAACTTAAAAATAATGAGCATTATCAAGGGCTTTTGAAAGCAAAATCAGTCAGGCAAGGGGTTCAGAACTGATGTGCAAGAGCAATGCCTATGAATAATCCCCCTCCTCAGCTGGGCTCAAAGTTACCAGCTCTAGCAGTGGGATGGCAAGAGGAGCCTTGTCTGGTCTTCTACTTGAAATGAAAGCCCCTGAAAGGTCACCCAGTCTGCCCAAGACACACTGAACTGGCTGGCTTTCCATTGTTTTTATTGCTAGAGGGAGCCTATAGCTTCATGTTTGGAAGATCTTAACCAACCCTGTTGTTTATTTAGAAATAAAAGTAAGTTGACATCAAAGGCCCAGTTATTTTGGGCTTTAACTGCCAGGGTGATTTGAAGCTGACAGCAAGCAGCCTGTAACTATTAATATCTTCAGTCATGCCAAAAGGAGAGAAGGAGGGGAAAGAGTCTCAGGTCAATTTTCTGCCTGTTAGGGACTATTAGTGGTTCCACACAGGAAGCCAAAAAAAATAAAATTATATAGTACTATAAATTCTTCCATAAGCCACAAAACACCACAAATTTGCAGCTAATAAACCTGAAGATGAAGTGAGATTAGAAGTTGTAGATGGGACATTTGCTGACTATTTCAGTCCCAGTGGAGTTGTAGATGTGTCACCATGGTGCCTGGAGGGGACCTTGTGCAGCCTCCTCTGAGGACCTGCATTTCCACCTGTCCTGTGCTGGCACCTCATCAAGCTGCCAGTAAATGTAATTACTGCCTCTGCTAGTTGTGCTGGTTACTGTGGGCAAATCAAGCACTGGGAATGATTTAATTGGTAGTCTGGAAGCACAAGGGGGCCATGGTGACCATGTAGTTTGACCTCTTGCCCAGCCCAGCTTTACTCATCTCCATACAGCCACTCATGGCTTATGGCTGAGCTGCCAGATCAGTTCAGATATAAAAAACAACTGCAGGTTATTTTTCAGGTGCCATATTTTATGGGATCACAGATTCATTAAGGTTGGAAAAGCCAAGATCATCGAGTCCAACCATTAACCCCACACTGAACCATGTCCTTAAGTGTAGGAGTGGGATCAGATGGTGATGAGATGAGAGATCTCTGGAGTCAAGGCTGCTCCTGGAGCAGGGGTTTATTTATTGCACAGGGCCTGGGTGAAGGGGCCCTGCTGGGAGCTGCCAGCTGCAGGAGCAGCCCCAGAGAGAGAAGAAGAAGAGAGCAGGGGAGCTGAGGAGGAGTAAGAGGAGTAAGAGAGTGAAGTTCCCGTTCCAATCCATTAAATCTTCTTCTACACTGAATATTCTAACTCACACCAACCAAATACAAGATGCAAATCCTACAGCATTTACATGCAGCCTATAAGAATCATTATATGACCATACTGTGTTATATTTTAAACCCTAAAAATGACTCTTTGGACCCCTCCTGCCAAACTGGTGGGGTCTGCTCTGAGCCTTGGGCTCTTGGTGAGGAGAATTGTTTAATGAAAAGGGGATTTACCTTCAGCCAGCCACACTCTTGTTCTCCTGTTGTCCAGTAACTGAGGCTTTAGACATTGAAACTTGCTTTCAATTCTATTTCACTTACAGGTTTCATATTCTCCAAACCTAAGCAGTCATATTTATAAGGCTTTCCTTTTCCATCTTCCCCAACACCTAAGCACCCTAAGTGTGGTGTTTACCAGTTCAGTTTTACAGGTGACTTTCTCTGTTTGGAAAAGTCACTTTCCACTTAAACAGTGACCAGAGCAGACAGTGAACTTTGCAGCTCTGTTCCTGCACCAGGCACAGGGACCCCTGCAGCCAGGGCCCTGAGCTGTGACCCTCTTCCAAAAAGCCACAGGTCCCCCTCTTTTCTCTGTCCCCTCAGTCTGAGTGCCTGAGCCTCTCCTGAAGTCCCTTCCACCTCTGGCAGGGCAGGTTGGGATCACACAGCCAAGCTCTGCTGAGCTGCCTGGGGACCCAGCTGGCACTGCAGGGCTGGAGCATCAGGATGCTGAGGAAGCACCAGAGCAGCTCAGTGCAGCAAACAGGGTGTCCTTGAGGGGTCAGACCCATCAGCTGCTTTGGGAATTGCACAGATTTGGGATTAACATCCAGAGACTGCTCTTCAAGCGAAGGCTTCAAATTAAACATGTTGATGGGGAGAAACCCACTTGAGGAGCAAGGTAGCATTTGGCAGAGAGTTTTTTGGGAAAGTAGCAAAGCCTGCCTGGCCCTTAAAGTGTTAAATCCTTGCATGAGCTGTACTGCAGATATTTCCCATTTCCTTCTTCCTGCCTTCATTGCCCAAGGTGCACTTTATATTAATTTTCTTTTTTTATTTTCTTTTTTTTTTTTTTTGCCCGTAGAAAATCCAACTCTCCAGAGGAGCTGGTAGGTTCCAGCTCTGCTCTGCATTTACAGACTCGACTAATTACCCAGATAATGGGACGGGTGCTGTGGTAAGGGCATTTCCTGTGAGGCAAGGTTAGGCAGATAAAATGCCTGGAGCCAGAGGCTTTTGGATTCAGCCGTTCTGGGAGATGTTTCTAATTTATTAGTGCTATTTTTTAAAAATAAATTAAAAGGTTTTTTTTAAATGAATGGAGATTTGCTCGTTCCAAGTGATTTATCTCCTTTGTCTGCTGGGTGGAGGAGCTGGCAGGGATGTGGATGGGGAGGGAGAATCCAGGGAGATAGGAAGCAGCGGGGTCATCTCAGGTGGAGGGGATGGGCGAGGGCTGCCTGGCCTCTCTGAGCAGTGCCAGAGACAGGCTGGAGATTTCCCAGAGGAGCAGCACTTCTGGGGCAGATTGTTGCTAATTTGGCTGCAGCCTGGAGGCCTCCAGCATTCTGAGTCCTGGGGAGCAGCCATTCATTTCCCAGCCCTGCCTGTGCCCCGGGGGCCACCTTGGCCCTGCTGGGGGGGCAGGACACTGCCAGGACACGCTTTTGCTCTCTGCCAGCACCGGGGTCTGTCTGTGTGGGTGTGCCAAGGCAGGAGGAGCCCTGGACCCTGCCCTTGGTCCTTGCTCCATCACAGGGCCCCCCGGCACGGCCACAGCTCTTCCTTTTGCATTTCCCCCTTTGCCTCAGCAGCTCCAGACAGAGCTCTGAGCAGGTGCTGGGGAATAATGAGGTGGTTTTATGGTGGGGGCCCTGCACATCCCTTGCTGCTTGGCACTGCCAGCCCACCTGAGCCACACCTGAGAGCACAGACCAGCCAGAGCCACTGCTGCTGCCCACCTGCCTTGGACCAGAGGCCCCAAGGACTCCTCATCAGGCTTCCTGCTGTGTGTGTGTGACAGTCAGCCCCCAGGGACACCACACCTCTCCCTGCTTGGGCAAAACAGTCTGTTGGGAGAAAAACCACTTTCCCCTTTTCTTCAAAGCAGAGATCCCATCCCTGGAGCAATTTCAATGAGTCACCTCCACAACTGCTGTGGTGGAAGGTTTGGGAAGATCCATGAGGAGTCTCTGTCCCCTTTCAGCTGCACTCTGCACTCTGGGGTCTGCTCTGCTCTGCCATGGGGACACCGAGGGACACCTGCTGAATACCAAAGGTGGGAATGCTGAATGATCCCCTGTGTGTGCTGCTGTTTGGAGACAGAATTTGGGGCCAGCTCTGGGATTCAGCTGCCATAATGACATGCCCTCCCCATGGCTGTCTCTGAGGCACACACACCCTCAAACACCTACAGCTGCACAGGTTCAGGGTCCCTCTGCACAGAGCAGTGACCTGGAGCTTGGTTGTTGTGGGGGGGCTTCACTCATTCCCCTTCAGCTGTGATCCATGAAATATTCATATTCCAGGGACACAGAGGGATAAATTCAGTGCTATCACAATCCACCTAGTGAGGCCCAAGTCAAGCACTACGAGATATGAGGCAATTGCTCATCAGGCTGTGCTCAGACTGATAGCAAAGCTCAGGGACCTCAGGACACTGCTCAGCTTTCCAGGTGAGGTGGCAAGGAGGAAACCTGGGCATGAGGCCAGCCTCCCTGGGGAAACTGGTGTCCCCTCATGAGAAATCCTTTCCTCACAGAGCAGTGGAGAACCCGGCCCCTGTGTGAGCTCCATGCAGGTGTTTGGATGGCAGTTCCCCCTTGTGCACTGAAACCACAGCCACGCTCTCCCCAGCACTCTGCCCCCAGCCCTGAGCACAAGGTCTGAGTGCTCCCAAGAATCAGTCTCTGTCACTGCAGGGATGCTCCTGGCTGCAGCTGAACTGCTCCTTCCAGCAGCTTTTCCACAAGCACTCCGACTCATCACCAGGCTTATGAGGCACAACAAGTCCCATCACAGAACCATGGGATGGTTTGGGCTGGAAGGGACCTTCATGATCATCTAATTTCAACACCTCCCACTAGAAGGTGTCTAAGCCCCTTGCCCTTCTTGCTGCTTTGGGAAAGACTGAGAAATTAAGTCTAAGATAATCAGGAAGTGTAGAAGTCAGGATCTTTCCACCCAACTGGCAGAAGCAGGTTTCGCTGCCAGATGTTTTACAGCAGCTGTTAAACATCCCAAAGGACAGCACACCACGGGGCAGGACTGACAGGGCAAATCTGGGGCAGGGAAGCAGTGCAAAGAGCAGTGTGACTGCAGCCTCAGCTCTGGGCATGCCTTGAACCTACTTCTTGCAAAAGATGCTGCTTCTCCTGACTCCTTTTCATTTCACCTCCCCATTCCTCACCCTCTCAGGATACCCTCACCTTGTGCCAGGCCATTTGCCCTGGCCCAGACATTCACCTTGGCCACAGGCCTTCCCCTCTGGCCATGCCTGGGGGTGGTGGATGTCCTTCCCTTGTTGTTCATGGTCTCCATGCCCAGCAGGGCAGTGCTGGCTCCTCCCTGCATTTCCTGTGGGCATCCCTGACCTTACACCTTGTGCAGAGGATCGAGGCCATTACCCAAAGGGGCTACAGGAAGGATGTGCCACATCAGGGCATTGACACTCTTATTTACTCCATGTCTTTGGGAAAGGGCTAAAAAATGCCAAGCTTCTCCCACTCTGACTATCTCATCCCTGGTTTCATGGCTCAGCTTGGGGCTTCTTCCCACAGCTCTGGTGGGTTGTTCTGTGCCATCTCCCAGGCTGATGGGAACTGGAGAGGGAATCTCACTGGTTTACAGGGCTCTTTCAAAACCCCTTCAGGAATTTGGCCCAGGCTGCTCTGACTTGCTTCCAGCCTACCTGCCAGCTTCCCTTCCCAGGAAGAGAGGCTGTGGGGGGGTGGCTGGGGAGCAGCCAGGTCTTGCCCTGACAGAGAAAATTTTTTTGGAGCTGCTTTCTTCAGTTTCACGCTGGTGTCTGACTCGTTGAGACCTGGTGGGTGCTGCCCATCTGCCTGTCCCCCATCAGTGGGGAGAGCACAGAGCTGCTCTTGCTGTGCACTTGGCAGAGCTGACTTGTGCACAGAAGCTGCAGGTCAGTGCAAGGGAAATGTGAAAGTCATTCATCTGGCTTCACCTCTTTCTGGATTTGCTGCCCTCCTGAAATGTCAGGGCCAAGCCCTCTCCAAGAACAAAGATGCTCCACTGGGATCTGTTTTTGTTGGGACTTGGGGCAGGTGAGCAGTGTGGTTGTACTTGTGCAGCTCACACATTGCTGAGACCAGCAAGGGGCAGTGCCTGCTGCTTCTCTTAGGGTTTTTGGCATTTAATAAAAATAGAAGTTTTCCTGTCTAGCCAAATATGAGAAGAAGTATTTCCTTTAAGGAGACAGAGGTTTTTACACCTAAAACTTCCCAGGCTCTTCTGAAAAACCCAAAACAATGTTTTCCTCTCACATCTTACAGTTCTTCAACTATCGTGCCTGGTTTATAATCAGCATCTGGCCACAAATACTCATTTTAGGAACCTTGGAGAAATTTCTGTCTTCACCAACCTTTACCATGCTGCTGCCTTCCAGGAGGTAACGCCCACGGGGTAACTGAGAGCATGGTTTGGCCTCCACAAGCCAAGAAAATGTGCTAAGTGCTGTCAACAGAATGTAATCATAATTGGAGTTAAAGGGTAAATGTGGAGACTGTAATCGTCTCCACATGCACAGGAGCTGAGAGGTGCTAGGTAGATGCAGGTCTGGCAGCTTGGCTGGGGTGGTGCAACCAGAAGCTTGGCAGATTTTTGCCCCAGAGCTTGGGGTGGGTGCTCAGGATTAACACGAGGGGTGGCTCCACTTGAGGAACACGTGTTCCTAAGGATCACTGAGCTAGAATCTCGCTGGCCCCAAGGTGAGAATTGGATGCTCAGGCCAAGAGGAGTAGAGGGCCTCTCATTGCTCTGGAGGATGCTTCTTCAGGGCAGTCAGATGTGGAGGAGAGTGTGGAGGGTCTGAAGCTCTCTGCCACAGCCCTGTCCTTGCTGCAGGAGCTGTGCAGGGAGGGGCTGTGGGACCCTCACACCAGTCCATCCTGCAGGGCCTGGAGAGAGCCCTGCTTCAGCAGGACCACCCTTGGAGGCTGGATCCTCCCAGGGCTGCCTGACCAGCATCAGCAGAGACAGGACCTGCAGAGCTGCAGTGCTCCAGAGTCCCCACACTGCTGCACACTCCTGTCCCTGCAGGCACTGGGAGCAAGAGCAGGGGACATGGGGCTCCCCAAGGGCTGGTGGCACCTTGGATGAGCAGCAAAAGGCAAAGGAAGTGTGAGAGTGGGAGCAGAGTGGAAGAGAGGGAGAAGAAGCATTCAGCACAAGTGGCTCTGGAAAGAGAGTTATCTCCCATGGCTGTGAAACCCTTTAGTCTTTCCCACAGCAAACAAGGGGCCATCTTTTCCTGTGCAGCTCCATCCTGCTCGGGATGGGCAGCAGCATCTCCAACCACCCTGGCTGCAGAGAAGGGTTGCCCAGACCTGGCTGGGATGTTGCTGCATGTCTGCTACAGCTGTAGCCCAAACGAGGTTTTCTTCCATCAGCGAGTTCTCTGCTCCCTCCTGCAGCTCCCTGCCTTTGTGCTGCCTGAGTTGCCACAGCTCTGCCCTCACATATTTGCCTGTGACCACCAGAAATGACTGGGGAGAAAGCCAAGCTGGGGCCCGTGGGTCACCAGAGGAGACTATCCATCAGCCTCCCACCCCTGGCACAGCTCAACCTCTCCCCAGCTGAGCCCTTCTGGGTGGCCCCAGGATCTGCCAGTCTGCCAGGAGGAGACAATGTGTGTCATGGTCCTGCCCTGAGGAGTGTGTCTGGGGACCCAGGGTTTGCCTGCTGCTGCCACTCTTGCCTGATAGCTGCTGCTGGCACCGTGCTGGGCACAGAGGGGCCCTGTCTCCTTGAGTGGCACTTGAATGCTGGGAAGCAGCATCTCCTTCTGCCATGACCTGGACCCCCTGGTTCTCTTGGCAGGAAGAGAGGGCCAGACTCTGACCCCAAGCCTGTATGAAGGGACATGTTTCTGCACAATTGAAGGCATCAAGCACCTCTTCCAGTCTTTCAGAGCCTCAATTTATTTGTTTGCTTGTTTATGTTTCCTCCTGGGCCAATGCACAGCACACGAGGCACAGGCCATTCATGCAGCTGTCACAGCACAGGGAGTGTGTGGTCAGGCTGTGGGATGAAACTCTCCCTGACTTCATGGTGAGCCCTCTGCTGCTAATCACAGAATCACAGAATGGTTTGGCTTGGAAGGATCTCAAAGCCCATCTTGTTCCACCCCCTACCATGGGCAGGGACACCTTCCACTATCCCAGGTTGCTCCAAGCCCTGTCCATCCTGACCTTGGACATTTCCTGCGATGGGGCAGCCACGGCTGCCCTGGGCACCCTCTGCCAGGCCTTCATCACCCTCACAACCAAGAATCTCTTCCTACTATCTGATCTCAATCTACCTTCCTGAAGATGTGTCCTGGAGCTGAGTTCACTCCTGCTTCCCATCCTCCCTGCAGTCTTCTGAGGGATTGTTTCCCAGCCATGCCAAGCACATGGTGCACAATGAAGTCAGCTGGCTGTGGGTGATGCCAGCAGACACAAAATCATCTCAGAGATACCCCTGAGGACCCCTGAGGACTTTACAGGCCCCAAACTCAAGCCAGCCCCTCACTTTGGTGGTGGGGAGGCTGTTGGGGAGGCTTTAGGACCATGCCCATCTGCTGAGGAAGGAGACACTCCCTGAGCAGGGAATGCATCCAAGCTCTTGGATTGCACCTGGACTAGAATGGTGTCCAGGGCCTCAGAGCCCCTTGCCATCCACACTTCCCACATGCACAGCCCCCCCTGCAGCAGCAGCACAGCCACGGGAGGCAACCCCAGGCTCCCACTGCCCAGTCAGCATCGTGCCCTGGGCACCTCCCCCTGAGCTGCCCCCAGTGCACGGGCACCAGTGACACGTGTGGGGCTGACCCCTGCCCTGCAGGCTGTGCTGGGGGGTGAGCACACCCCATGCCTTTAGGACAGAAGAGAACAGGGCACTCACAGGGTTTCCAGGCTGTGCAGCCCATCGAAGCCGTTGGCTCCCAGGCTTTGGATCCGGTTGTTGTGCAGGTGCCTGTGGGCAAAGCAGAGACAGATGGTCAGTGGGAGTGCAAGCTGACCTTTTCCTTTGGGCTGAGCTGGGCCCAGAGCATCCTGTAAGCTGAGCACAGCCTGGGCTGGGATGCCAAGGGCACCGAGGGGTTCCCTCTCTGACCCCATGAGACACGTGTTGGGTGCAGTAGCTCGCAGAGAGCTACAGAGCTCCCATCCCTCCCAGGAATTCCAGGCTAACGGGGGAGTTTCCCTGAGATCTCCACCTTCACAGCTGCCAGGTGGCTGTGGATGAACATGCTTAAGCAAGAAGCTTCAAGAGCTCACGGTACCCTGGGCAAACTCACTGTGTGGCTTCACCAGCTGCTCATGGGCACTGGGTGCTGCCTAAGAACACAATCATATTTGGACTCCTTGGAGCCTCAGCAGCAGCAAGAAGACTTTGAGTGCAAAATCATCCTGTTAGTCACAGTTTATTATCTTTACATTAAAAAAAAAGCCACCAAAAAAAAAACCCCCGCAAAACCAAAACCCCTGCCAGCTCCTGGATCAGCTCCATTTTGATTGCAATGAGAGTTGTCTTCAGTTCAGTGCTTCAGAGTGCCTGGCTGAAGTGCTGGGGCCATGCCACAGGCTGATGCACATTCTCTGCACCATAGGAACAGTTTTTTTTCCTGTTCCCCTTCATCTTGCTGCTACATGCCATGAACATCTAGTGCTTACAGGCTTGGGAGCTCCCAGCATTGATGTTGGCACTGGGGAGCCATGTGCTGGGGGCCCCTGCAAAGCCACCCAGGGTAATTTTGCCTTGGAAGCTCTGTAGGTGATGAGTTTCTGGAGTTCTGGGTTCTGTGTTTCCTCACTCTCCTGTCTCAGTCTTTTGGCAAACCCAAGGCCTTAATCCCTGGATTCCTCATCTTGGATTATCAGAGACTTCTGTGGATGTGTGCACATCTCAGTGTTCCTTCCATCTCACTGCCTTTACAGCTGTGAGCTTGTGGCTAATTGTGCATCTCCCTCTGAAATCCCACTCAAAGGCACTCTCTGGAGAGAGTTCCTGTGAGCAGTCTGAGAAAAGTCTGCTGAAAACCAGGGGAAGGCAACCCACTGCTGCCCAGTCTGCACTTCTACCAGGCTGCCCAGGTACCCTCAGTGATGCCCACTGCCACGGTCTGTGAGGGGCAGGTCTCTCAGGGGAGGTTTCCCCATTAGTTCAGGTTCTCTTTTAATGTTCTCAAGTTCACAGGTGGTGAATTGCTGCCACACCACTCCCCTTGGGGGTCCTTTTGTCCCATGCCCATGACAGCACTAGCAAGGGATGCACCAGCCTTTGTCCAATGCTGCTGCCTCCTTCCCAGAGCCTGGGGGAGGCTCCATCCTGGCAGGTGGATCAATGATTTTTTCATTATTTGCTGCTTGATCTAAATGTGTCTCAGCTTGAAAAATCTCACTCCACCTGGATTCAAGTGTGAGCTGTTTGGCTGAGCACAGGCAGCTCCCACTGCCAAATGTTCTAGGGTAAAACAGGAGGAAGCTGGGAGTGGAGGAAGAGCCAGGCTCTGGGGCAGCTTGGTAGGGGCCTGCAAAACAGCAACCAGCCTGAGACGGATGTTTGTCATGGGGATGAGAACATACAAACATTTCTGAGGAAGGGGAAGGGAAGGGAAAGATATCTGATAAAATATCTTTGCTCCTTTGAGCAAACGGGAAAAAAGAAAAGGATGTTGCCGGCAAGAAAACTTGGGTTGTGACTTTCAGAGGAGAAAAGAAGCCTGAGATCAAAATGAGAATTTCTCTTTGTCACAAGAAAAGAAGTTTGTGCCCAGATGGTTTCCTCCAGCAAACGTTAACAGCTTCTGGTCATGCTGCCTTCTCTTCAGCTGGTGGTGCCAACCACTTTTGAGTTCCTTTGGCACTGGGAACTGCATTTGGCAAAGAGAGGGTTGGGGTCTGGAGTTCCTGTGGGCTCACACGAAGAGGGATCACAGGAACCCCATGCCCCAAAGCCCTGCCTGCTGTGAGGGGACAGTGTGGGGACCAGGGGATGCTGAATGCCAGGGAAGGTGTGAGCTCCCTGGAGCTTTGTCAGGACGCTGTGACTGGACACCTTGTGCAAGCCTGGACGTGCTGACCAGCTGGCTGCTATCACTGCAGTCAGGCAAGGAGACAGCAGAAAAAAGCAATCACCTGCTGCGTTTATTTTTGCCTCTAGAGTGCTTTGCTTGGAGGCAGAGTAATGAAAATCATCCGAAGGAAGTTCTTTGTTGGTGAGAAAATTATGAACGACCAAAAAAGGGAGTTATAAAAAATATTTGCTGTCCAAGCTGAACTCTAGAGTCACCCAACCACATGGCAATAATAGAAACAAGAGAGCTGGAGAGGTAAACACTTGAAAAGATGTTCCTGTCTTCCATCCTGCCTTTTTTTTTTCACCCCTGGTAAACAAATTTTAACAAGTGGAATTGCAACATCTCCAGTGCTTGTCAATTTGAGCTCAGCCCACACAACGTTATATTCTGCCCTGTAAATTACAGCTCAGCTGGTTTGATAGCAGCTCAAGGTACTTGATTCTGGGCTGTAAACAACCCCTACAATGCAAAAACATGGGAAGTCTTTAAGCCTTTGCTGCTGGAGCTAGAACACACCAGGCTCCTTGGTCAGGGCAGTGGGCTTTGGGATCTGGGTCTCTCCCTTTGCAGGCCATGGAGTGAGGAGGGGTTTTGGCAATCACCTGTGGAAGAAGCTGTGCCCAGGATGAGGACACATCCTGGTTTGTGGGCTGCACTTCCATCAGAACACAGCAGCAGCAGCTCTCACACTGAGCCCTGGCAGGGTGGGACTGGCCAGGAGCTCCACCTGCCATGGGACAAGTGAGCTCCTCAAGCTGAGCCCTTGCTGTGTCTTGCTGAAACCAACATAAATGGCAGTGGCTGCAGAATCCCATGCAGGCTCAGCCTGGCTGGTGCCTCAGGTGGTGAGAATTTAGAAACAAAGCAGAAAAAACCCAAACCTTACAAGATTCACACTGACCCGCAGTAAGAAACGTGCAACAGATTCTAGGAAGAGTTTTCTCTACTTGCCAACAATTTCTCATTGGAAATTGGGAATAAATGTGATCTCCCCCCATCATTCATGCAGCACCCTTAGTCACATTTGTTCAGTTTTCGTTTGACTTCCTTTTCCATTTAGTTTTTCAGTGAATTAAAAGGTCCTGGAGAACAGTCTGAGAGACAGTCCAGAGGCAGTAGCTTCAACTCTGGCAATGCCACCTCCAAGGGGACTGCACGTTTGTCTTACACAGAAGGGAAGCAGGTTGAGCTGGTGCTTGAATGCTGTTTTAATGAAGGTGCTTGTCTATATGGGCAAGGAAAGGGAAATGGTGTCAACATCTGCCATGAGCACTGCTGGAAGCAGATCTGGCAGGACAAAGGTAGTGCTGGTGCCCACACTGGTAACTGGACGTCGATGAACTGAAATGGGTGCAGAGAAGAGCCATAAAAATGATCCAAGGGCTGGAAAAAAAAAATAGGATGGAGACTTAGAGAAGTCAATCTGTTTAGCTTATTAAATAAGATCAAGGGGATGAGTGCAGTGTAATGTATAGGATTCTTCCTGGTTAGAAACTGGGTACTAAAATGGTTCTGTGATTTAGGAGAGGAAAGAATAATAAGAACAAATGTCTGAAGTCAAAGCCAAAGAAAATTCAAATGGGAAATATGAGCGGGTTTTTTTTTTTTTTTAACACTAAGGATGATTAACCACTGGAACAGACTACAAAGAGAAGTGGTGGATTTGCCATTGCTTTCATTTTTAATGACTTCATTTTTTTCTTCTCAAAAAGGACAAATGCAAACATTTTCCATCAATTATTTGCATTAGATGACTTGAACCAAGCTCAAATCTGACATCATATGAATTCACCCCTGACCAGCCATTGCCATGATGAGCTTCCATCTTTATTGTGGCAAAATTGTCCTTTTCCTCCACTTGGCCATGGATAAGTAGAGAAATCTAAATCTTAAATGGTGCAAATTCCATGGATTGTTTCCATTAGTGAAGGACCAGCATGAGGCTTGTCTGGTGAAGAATGAAGCTCGATCAGGAGTGACATTCTCAGGGTACATTGGAGCACGATTTGCTTCTTCCTCAAGTGCTGGAGAAGGAAATCCACTTTTGCCAAGGCAGCCAGCTTGGTCCTCTGAGAGAAAAGGCACTTTTGCCAATTAAAAGGCTCATGAATGGGACCCAGATGTTCCAGGCAATATTGTTCCCAGTGATAATGAATTGCACATGCCTGGCACTCCCTGCCAGCACCGAGGTTCCCAACAGCTTCTCAGAGAGGCACTGGTAACTCCCTGGCACAGGTGAGGCCAGGGAATCACAGGCTCATCCTGCACCAGCCTGGGCTTTGTGGTGCTAGGAAGCTCCAAGTCCCACAGATGGCAGCTGGAATGGCTTCAGCTTCCCTGGAAAGCAGGGATGTGTTGGTCCTTGCCTCCTGGGCAAGGAAGACACTGAAAAGCAGTGATCCCTTCTGAAAGTCTCAGCCAGGGTTACACCAGAACAAGGGGAAGATGGGAATGGGAACCCAGGGGTCTTGCAAACAAACTTTCTCTTCTAGTCACTAAACCATCCTGTGAGAGAGAGAGAGCTGCATGGTGTCCTTTAAGGACAAAAACTGTAAGAAAGAGGAATGCTACTAAAGATTCTTCATTTAGTGGTTTCACACTTCCAGCTGGAAGGTGCTGCTGAGTGACCTTGAAAATAAATTATCAGCTGATACTCGGGTTGTGTGAATGCCAAGAGCACCACAGGGGAGAACCAGTCTTACATGAGCAGACACACCATCAGGCTTTTATGTATCTCCAGGAAAGAGGCCTTGGTGTTTAGTAGCTATGAAAAAAAAGCAAATAAAATGACAGGGATAGCTAGAAGAGGGGAAATGGGCACAGAATAGCACTGTACCATGATATAAACCAGAATTAATTTTTGTCTTTGATACAGTGTAGAGATCTGGTCTCTCCATCTGCAGGTGTGAAGGAAAACTAAGTGTGATATGAGAACTAACTACTGATTTTATGCAGACAGGTAGTAACAGGACAAGGGGAAAAGAGGGTAGGTTTTTGGGTTTTTTTTAAACTGAGAAAGGGTAGATTTAGATCAGATGTTGGTAAGAAATTCTTCCCTGTGAGGGTGCAGAGGCCCTGGCACAGGATGCCCAGAGAAGCTGTGGCTGCCTCTGGATCCCTGGAAGTGTTCCAGGCCACTGGATGAGGCTTGGAGCAGCCTGGGCTAGTGGAAAGTGCCCCTGCCCATGGCAGGGGGTGGAACTGGATGAACTTTGAGGTCCCATCCCACCCAAACCATCCTGGGATTCCATGTTGCAAACCAGGTAACTGGTGGGGACTGGAAGAGCTGAGCTGAGGGAAGGGTACAACAAATACAGCAACAAATGCAGCAGTGGCACAGAGGAGATGGACACAGAGCACAAGAATTAGAGGGCATTTAGCAAAACTAACCTGTAATGGCACGAGAACAGATTTTCCCAGAAAAGTTTTCCATTTTTTGGCCAGGTAGGCAAGGGTGAGGGCCAGGTTAGAGGAGTGGAGCTTCTCTTTTGCTCCCATTATGGGGCCAAATTGACTTCTGGAGGTTTCCAGGAGCTGAGGATCCCTGTGGACCCAAACGAGGAAGGATCTGGGTTTTGACCTCGTTTGCTCTAACTTAAGGGGTTCTCTGCTTTGTGATGAAAGTAAAACTACTTGAAGATTTTCTCTCTCCAGGTCCCTCATTACAGGGCAAAGCTCTCTCCTGCTTGACCTGTTTTGGCAAGTTCACTCCAACTCTGTGTCCCACACACATCCCAGCATCTCTGCTGAGAGCTCCTTTGGTGACACCAGGAAAGAAGGGAACTGCAGAAGGACACAGCTGCAGCACAGGGGATCTCCTGGCAATGTAAGATTTTACTTGAGGACCCCTCTGGCGAGTGGGGCTGAAGGAGGTGCTGTGATTCCTGGCTTGAGCCTCCTTGCTGAATTCAGCTGACAGAGGAGATGAGGGATGCTACTGAGAACTGCTGTCATGCACTTTATTGGGCTGTCAGCACAGCAGCATGGGGGTTTCAGATGCTGCCTGCTGGAGGAAAAAAATCTCTTATGCTCAAGAAAGATGATGATTTTTGTTAAACAACCTTTACTTCCTACAAACCATCAGCTGACAAGGATTCAGGATTATTTCTGTGTGCAGATACTAAGATGCATTTGGTCCTGCACAGATCAGACTAGAAGGTAACCACCTATGTCCATGAATGATCCTGATCAAATATCCACCTCTCCTCTGCCATCAAAGCACAGTGCCAGCACCCCAGCACACGGAGCCCTTGCTATTAAAGCTGGGAAGGGATGCTGCCAATTATGGAGATTCATGGATTTCATGATAAGTGATGTGCACAAGGCTCTGCTCACAGCCTGCAGCCCTAGTTGGAAGCCTGCAGCAGCAATAGATGGGAATAAGATCAGGGAATTCCTCAACAAAGGTGTAATTTATTAGCAGACAGCAAACCTTTAAAGTGTTCCAGGTTGAGGCTGGGATACTCTGATGTCAGTGCCTGTGGCAGTGCAGGATGGTGAAATGGTTCTGCCCAGGGCCCAAGGTGCCTGGAGGAGGAACAGCACAGCTCTGCACCTGGGAGGCTCCTGCCCTCAGCCATGGTCAGCTGTGCTCAGCCATGGTCAGACATGGTCAGGCATGGTCAGCTGTGGTCAGCCATGGTCAGACATGGTCAGTCATGGTCAGCCATGGTCAGCTGTGCTCAGCCATGGTCAGCTGTGGTCAGCCATGTCCCTGAGTACTGACCAGGCTGCACAGGAGGGATTCCTCTGTGCTCAGCCAGGGGAATCACTCTGCCCCTGGGGAATCACTCTGCCCCAGGGGAATCACTCTGCCCCAGGGGAATCGCTCTGCCCTTGGGGAATCACTCTGCCCCTGGGGAGTCACTCTGCCCCAGGGGAATCACTCTGCCCCTGGGGAGTCACTCTGCCC
>VWYO01027024.1:45094-58550 GCA_013400275.1 Rhadina sibilatrix | reverse complement strand
CTGGGGAATCACTCTGCCCCTGGGGAATTGCTCTGCCCTTGGCTTTCTTCCCCCGGGGCTCCTTTTAGCACCCTGTAGCTGGGAGTTTCCGATGTTTATCGCAGCAGCCAGAGCCTCCATCTACCTGCAAACCCAGACATTTGCAGAAGAAGGCACATGCATTGCCTGACCCTGGCAGGGAACATTTCCTCTCCAGCTTGGCTGTCTTTTTCCCAAAAGAAATGCAAAAGCATTTTCCTCTCAGCTCGGTGGGTGAGTCTGGAGCAGGGCATACCCCTGGCTGGGA
The DNA here is from genome assembly GCA_013400275.1 of Rhadina sibilatrix. Classification (NCBI taxonomy): domain Eukaryota; kingdom Metazoa; phylum Chordata; class Aves; order Passeriformes; family Phylloscopidae; genus Rhadina; species Rhadina sibilatrix. The sequence continues at coordinate 58,264 of VWYO01027024.1, read as the reverse complement.
CACGGGAGGGACACTGGGTGACTTTCCACTGGTGATGTGTTGACAGGGGCTTGCATGGAAGCATGGGAGAGATTGATGGGGCCAGTTCTGCCAAACACTTGTGATCCCACAAAAATGTAGCATCGTGTCCCACAGAGCCTGGCAGGATCACACATGTGTTCCCTTCCAATTGTATGTGGTGGGACATTATTCTCTCCCTTGTGACCTAATGGTCAATGACTTTTATTTCTCAAGCTCGCCTGCTTAATTAAGGAGTTGCTTCTTGCCCACAGTATGGGATGAGCCGGAATGAAAGCAGCCCGCTCTGGAGGCTGAAACGAAACCCCAAATGTCAGCTCCCCCGCTGAGTGAGCTATTAAAGCCGACTGAAGTGGTTGCATTTTGGTGGCCAGGGGTTGCCTTGCAGAATGAGCACTATTGTGGGTGAAAACTACTTTTTTGATTTTCCTCAAGTTGCTTTTTGCTTTTCTCCTAAATAAGCCTTTATGCTTTGTCTAAACAGATGAATTTGATGCTTAATAAAACTCTGAGCTGTGCTTTGTCCAAGCACTTTCTATGCTGGACGGTCTCAGTAAACACTTTAAATTTTGAAAGGGAAATAATTGCTAAACTTTCACTAAGGCACTACACGCTGAGGTTACTTAACACCCTGGTATCAGTACAAATTACCACACTAGAGGGGGCATTTCATGTGGATAGAGGAGCTCTGAAGCAGTTGGTAATCGTACCCGAACTTGCTAATCAACACCAAAGAAGTAATAAGTGTCTAATTTGCACGTGTGAAGCTCCTTTGAAAGGGAAGACAATCTGCAAGCCTCTGTCGGTAGAAAGGATGCCCTTCCCGGGCAGCTGCCGGAGCGGTGATGCCCTTCCCGCTGGCAGCTCGGGGGTGCCCATGCAGGGTTTCCAGCCCCGCACAAGGCTGCCTGTGAAATGCTTGCAGCGCCAACTGGGCAGCACCCACCGCCAAATATCTGAGCTGCACATGGACCCCAGGCACGCGAGCAAGCAGGCACGGGCTGAGCTAAGGTGTTGGCATCAGACATTTGGGTTAAAATCGTATTTGGGAATAAAAACGGGTGAAGGGGGAGGAGAGGGAGCGAGTTGGTCTGTTTTCCAAGAAGTGAAAATATTACTTTTTTGACTGCAAATTGCTGCAATATAATGATTTTTTTTTCACGTTGCTAGAAATTCCTGTAGTTTTAACAGAGGGATTGGAGGGAGGAAAAGAAATGAGAAGGATTTTGTTGCTTGAGTCTTCAAGGAAAACAAAGGATTTTGTTTCCAGTTACTGGTGTTTTTTTGTTGTTGTTTTTTTGGTTTTTTTGTTTTTTTTTTTTTGGGGGGGGGGTTGGGTGTATGTTGTTTTTTTTTGTTTTTTTTTTGGTTTTTTTTTTTTTTTTTTTTTTTGGGGGGGGGTTGTGTGTATGTTGTTTTTTTTGGTTTTTTGTTTGGTTTTTTTTTTTTTGTTTTGTTTTGTTTTGTTTGATTTTATTTGGTTTTGTTTTTGTTTTTAATACAAAACATTTCTTGAATTATACCAGGGAGCTTTGTAGCTCTTCACTGAAAAGTGGGGGAAATAGGACAAAAATCCAAAGAGGCGATTTTAGCACTTCCTACCAAATGAGGGGGGTTCCCTGACTCTGAACAAACCCCCTGCCCCTCCCTGCCCTGGGGAGCGAGCCGGGGGATTCCCGCAGCAGGAGCAGCCCCCGGGCAGCACCGTGTCCCAGCCCAGGGAATAAGAAGCAGAGAAGGCTTACAGCACCACGAGGCTGCTGAGGTTCTGGAAGGCGAAATCGGGGATGTGCCAGATCTGGTTGAGGGCCAGGGTCATGGCTTGGAGCGCCGGCAGGTGGTTCAGAGCTCGCACGGGGATCTCCGTCAGGGCGTTATCGTCCAGCCACAGGTGACGCAGGGACAGCAGCCCCTCAAAGCTCCTGTCGGGCACCACCGAGATGAGGTTTGCATCCAGGCGTCTGGGTGGGAGAGAAACAGGGTGGGGATCAGTGAGAGCCCTGCCCGTGGGATGGATTGATGGCCGGGGAGATTGGGCTGGGCTGTAAATAGTGATTAACGTGTGACGCTGTTCAAGATGACAACAACACAGACTCCGAGGTCAGAAGGCTGAAATGACTCCAATCTTTATTCCCCAGGAATTCCTTCCCTTTATGCTGTTTTACAAAGAGCCACCCAAGGGGTGGAAGAAAGACAAACTTCTTCAACTGCATTGGTCAAGTCAGAGGGACATCAAGAAGAAGTCCCTCCTAGGGAAAGGAGTGTAAACATAGGTTATGGTTAGGGAAACTGTCTCATGTTGGCAGAACAGTGCCTGGGAAAGAGTTTCAGAGAAACCCAAACATCACAGGCACCAACCACAGCTACATACATGGGAAGGTGTTGGTGAGGCTGGGAGATGTCCTGCAGCCCATCCTTGATGGTGCTGCCAGCTGATGGCAGCTCCTGCAGTGCAGTGCTGGGGCTGAGCGTGTTCCCCCGAGCTCGGAGCATCTCCCGGGGCTGGGCAGCAATGCCAGCCAGGCTGGGCTGCCCCACAGGTGTGTGCACACCCAGGCATGTTCAGGACAGCCAGCCCAGGAGCCACAGCCCCATCCCAGAAGGAAAGGATCTGTCTGGAAACGGGAAATGTGGCACAGCCCTGCTCGGGGTCCTGGGTCTGATCCCAGGGGTACCTGTGCAGGAACTGAGCCCCTGCTCGTGTATCACCTTTGGGCCATTCCTCCTGTGGTAATTGATAATTCATGTTTTTCATGGTGTTGTTATTAGAGTGGATGGTAGTTTATATTTTTATAATGTTGTGGTTAGTATAAGTCAAAAATTAGACTGTGCCCTTAAAAATGCCAAAAAGCCTCCCCAGCATGAAGGAGGGCTTGGAAAATTTTGCAAGGACTTTTTCCTGTCTCCAAAGAGGGGAAGAAAGAAATTACAATTCCAATAGAAGGTGGAGAACACCCTGGACAAGGATGCTCAGCACCCCATAAGGACGAACGGCCCTGAGATGATCTGGGACATGAGGAGGTACTCAGGAACCTCCCACACCCAGGAAATCCATTCAGAAACTGGACCCTGTTTTAGAAAATTCATCAACAAGACACCGAGGGACAAAAGAACTTATAGAAACCTCGGACTCAGGTAAGCCCAGCCAGAAAAAGTAGAAAGCAGCTGGCTTGGGCTCAGGTTGGTGTGAAACCAGGGGGAGTGTGGTTTCACCCAGTGCTGGCACTGTTTCCTTGTCTCGTTGGCTTTGTCGATTTTCATTGTCCAGAATTCTGGTTGGCACATAAATTGTTTTCTATGGAATTGGCTCTTTAGATTTAGAACACCTCCCACTCCATTTGCCAATCACTTCTTAATTGCCATGGAGAGCTTAAGGCGGTTGAATTTGACGTTTAATTTGGTGAGAAATTTTAATTTTGAACACTTGTTTTTGCTTCAACATAGAATGACAAGCCAAAAAAATATTAAGGTTATTATGAAAAAAGGTTTAAAACTTATATTTGGGAATCTTCTCTCTGAAGATCTTTTATTGCAATGATGGTGAGCAGGATACAATGTGTTATCTGTAGATTTTGAAACCAAATTACAAGAGGAAAATACTTCAGATTTGGACGAAATACCAGGAACCAATTATACAAAATTTTCATTTCCATCCACAGCCAACAGAGCTTATTTTATTTTTCCAAGCTATCTAAGGCAGAGATCTCTGAATTCAAATTGCAAAGAGGAAGCACTTTGTCTCTTATCGAAGCATGAGAGAAGGAAGTTAACAGAGCTGTCATGGCCCAGCCCTCAAATCAATGACCCTCCACAAAGGAATGTAGTAAAGAAATTAGTATTCTTGACTATATAAAGTAATATTTTTGATGGAAGTTGAACACTGCAGCAAACCCCCAGACGCTGTTGCCCCCCAGGCACAACCTTTCTTCAAAGAGTCCTGAACCTTTCTCAATTCACAGAACACTGCAATGAACTGCAGGAGGAGCAGACCAAGCACCCCATCACAAGTGGGAGCAGGGAAGAGTCTGGGTGCAAGCCTTCTCTCTGCTAGGGTGTGTGGGAGATGTTTCCTGGGTGAAATTCTCAGATAATCCTGGGAAACAGACCTTCCCTACATCACAGCAAGAAGCATTTCCTGCCCTGGCCTGACCTGGATGGACAAATCTGGAGGTTCGTGCCTGGTTAAGTAGTGTAGTCAAACCTCCCCGAGATCTCCTTCAGAAAAAATGTCCTTTAAATGCAGAGTACAAGCTCTGGTGCAGCATCACCTGAGACTGGAATGAGAACCCAGGGTGGGTTAAATCCCATTATTCCATTACTTCCATTTTGCCACATTAGTGTCTTAACCTCAGAGGGTGGTGAGGCCCTGGCACAGGGTGCCCAGAGCAGCTGTGGCTGCCCCTGGATCCCTGGAAGTGTCCAAGGCCAGGCTGGACAGGGCTTGGAGCAACCTGGGGTAGTGGGAGGTGTCCCTGCCATGGCAGGGGGTGGAACTGGATGAGCTTTGAGGTCTCTTCCAGCCCCAACCATTCTGTGATTCTGTGATTCTGTGATTCTGTTTTCCCAAATTTCAATACTCTTGCGTTGCTGCAAAGGGACATTTTCTGGTGCAAGGCTGTTCAGTTGAGAGGAACACAAAAGCACATCACACCCAAAGCTCTATTCCCACAGGTTTTGTGTCTTTGTTCAGAGGGCTGGCACAAGACAATGGATTTTGATGTTTCCTGTTGAGAGAGTGGGCATTGCAAGTTCTGCCCCGATTTACTTACTGCCCCCCAAAGTAGAAACAAATCGGAGAATAACATCATTCATCTTCTCGAGACAACAACTCCAAAGAATAAAGATCAGCAAAGCAAACCCTGCCAGCAGCTCAGAGTAAGGCTAAGAATTCTGTTTGAAAATTCCATCAAAATGTTCTGGGACAAACAAGAACTTTTTGAACAACATTAAAACTTCTGCACAAAATGTTAATCTTTGCTTATTTTTTTCCATTCCTTCCTCAGCATAAGAATTCTGTTAGGTTTTGGCATCATAAACTGCTAAAATAATAATAATAAAAAAAAAGCAGCATTGCTTATTTTTCCCAGAGATATTCTTTCATCCAAATCCCTAAAAGTTTACTGAAAATTGTTTTAAAGCAAATGCTCAGTTTCAAGTTTAATTCATTAAAGAACAGACAATGAAAATACCCATGAGAATAATTATAATTTCTCAAACCCAAAGGAAGCTTTTGGAAATGGAGATGCAACAGCAGAGCTGAGGGCTGGTACAGCAGACTGAGCTGGGACAGGGACAGGGAGTGAGGTGGAGCCCGTGGCTGTCCAGCTTTGCTTCCCACCTTGCTCATGAACTCAGTGAACTGGGTGAAATAAAGATTAAAACATCTCCATGGAAGGTGAGGAGCCAGCCCTTGTGAACTGGTGAAGCCTCAGACCTGACCCACAAGGTTTCAGTGTGATGGTGCCCCAGGAGTTGGGAAACCATCAATGCTGCTGGATTTGCTCCATGGCTGTTTAGCAACTCAGGAAAGGCCCTTTCATCCCCAGGGATGTCCATAGGTATGAGATTGGAGGAGATGAGGGTGGAGGTTTTTGAGGTTCTTGGACAGCAGCCTGTCTTTGTGGATCCCTGTGGAGAGTACAGGGGCAGGAACTCGGATCCATCCAAGGGGTTTGCTAACACTCCTGGATGGCTTCTGGCTGTGGGCACATTGCAGCCTCGTGTGTCCACACCTCTGTGTGTCCACACCTCTGTGTGTCCACACCTCGCTGCCAGTGAGAGGTCCCCTCTGCAGGGCTCGGATGAACCCCAACTCCTCTGCTCCTCAGCTCTGCAGGGGCTGCCTGGAGGCAAGCTGGGATGGTGTGGATGTGTGGCAGCTGTCCATGAGACACCCTCTGGGGTTACATTCTGGGGAGGTGTTGGGAAGCTCCAGCCATGTCAGTCTGCTCCAGAGTGTGGAGATCAGAGCTCAGACAGATTCCTCAGTGGAGAAAAAGGGAGACTTTCTGCTGGTTCCAATGAACCTGGGAAGCCTCAGAATCAACAGCCTGCTCGGACCACAGCACAGCAAGATGCACCTATCTGGAGCCAGGTAAGTTAAAATTAGGAACAAGGAAGTGCCCAGGTGAAGGCATTTCAGGTGCAGCACGATGGGCAGGACTCCCTGTGTGCCTTTGCAGCACTGATGAGGGGACAGGGAACATGGGCTCAGTGACAGCTGCATTCCTGGCACCAAGGGGATGGTTCATTGCTCCTCAGGGAGCTGCTGGCTCTTTCTGGAATAGATGTGCATTCTTTCTAATAAAAGCTGTGCATGTGGGCATTGCTAATTGCTATGGCTTTCAGACAGCTCCCTACTCTCTTCTGGAAGCAGAAAAGCTGAAGTTCTTGGCACAGAGTTGTTAGTAATTATATCAATTATACTAAACAAAAACCAACCCAACAGTTCTCTCCTTTCTTCAGTGTGTGACTCTGGCTCTCCAAGTGTTTTGTGTTATGATTTATACCTGAGGTAATTGGGCCGATTAGTGGGTAAATGAGACAGCACAGGCCAGGGCTGGCTCCTCACCTTCCATGGAGATGTTTTAATCTTTATTTCACCAAATCACTCAGTTGGTTTTCCTTGCAAGCTTTAACCCTTTGCTTGCTGGATGGCTTTGGAGAGGGACTCATGCCACGCCTGCTGTCAAGCAGTGCTGTGGGTCTGGAGAGAGGATCACACAGAGTCACTCCAGATGTCAGCATGGACAAGATTTCCAAGTGACTTCATGGGCTCAGGCAAGGCTCTGCAGAGCATTGGCCTGTCTGGTGCATGCAGAAGGAGGTGATTTTAAGTGGGACATTCAAGAACAACAGCTTATGAAAACCAGCCACTGCTGAAAGTCTCAGCTTCTGGCTTTGGAGCTGCATCTGCTGCTGAGAGTCACAGTGTGTTTATGTGACTTCAGCATGACACTGACTCAGAAGTCCTAAAAGTACCTGCAGTCACCTCAGACTTTACTCCATTTCCCCATTTTAGGGACTACAGGGGTAGTGGGAGAGGGAGCTGTCTGGAAGAACACCCCAAGTCCTCTGGTCTGAGGCATCTTTTTCCCTGAGCAGCTGTTCACATCTGTGCAGAGCCATGCTGAGAGGAGCAGGTCAGCACCAAATGTGAGTGTGCCTGAGCTTGCCAGTTGCTTCCTTTGCTGCTGCTGTGGAGTGGCAGCTCTGGGGAGGCAGAAGAACCTGTGTGGGATGGGAAAGGGAAGTGTTTCCTTGGGCAGGACATTTTCAGGTCGGCTTCATGTGGAGATCCAGGGCTAAGGGCTGAGCATGCCTTGGAAGAGCCCCTTCATTGCTTTGAATGTTGTCTGTGTTTGATAAATGCTCGGGGAGAAATCAACTGCCTTTTTGCCAGGAGCAGCCCAGAGAGGATGGTGGGATCAGGAACACTTCTGGAAGGAGCCAGGCACAGGGAAGTCCTTTTCTAAGGAGAAAAAGTCAAGTGTGGGAGATTCCTCCTTTCCAATGAGCAGAAGAAAAGCCAATGCCACCAGTGCAGCCACTGGGGAGGTCTGGGCAGGGTGGGCTTTGTGCAGTCCTCAGTGCAGTGAGTGTGTCTTGAGGTTTGTGTTAATCCTGAGCTATGATCTGAGATCTTGCATTTTCTGTGTCACAGACACAGCAGTCTGTAAGAACTGTCTTTTCCCAATAAATGCTTCCAGAGTGTTTCAGAGGATCTACAAGTTGTTTCCAAGCTGCTGGTAACATAACTGGCAGAATAACCAGGGGATAACCAGAACCAGTCCCTCTGTTTCCCAGCAGATGTGGTGCAAATCTCAGCCCATGACTGGCAGAAGCAGATTTATCTGTATCCTACCATTTCCTTCTGCCTGTGAAACATTTACAGGGGGAGCTGCAGCCTGGAATCCAACAGAAATGCTCAATACCTGATGCTGTCAGGAGATATCCCAAATTTTGCTGCTGTTTATTTTCCTTCCTCACACACATCAGAGCCAGTAAGAGCTGTCTGTGTGCATGTCTCAGGCCACTCATGTGCAGTAACTGGCCTGCAGCACAGACTGGGGTGTTCCCCACAGCCCAGTCACCTCAAGGCACTGGGACCTCAAACTGCAGCCCATCCTCAAAGTATTTTTTGCAACATATTGGGCTTTTACCCCCGTTGATAAAGCTGGAGGAGACTTGCCACTGAAGATCATGTGCAGCAGGGAGTGGTGCAGGGCTGGGCTGTTCTCTCTCCAGACCAGAGAGTTCCTCTGTGGTTCTCTGTCCACAGCAGAACACAGGACATAAAGAAAGGACATTCTGGAGGGAGAGCTGTGGCCACGGAAGGTGTGAGGGCTGAGCCAGCAGCACAGAGAGGAAGTGCTGGCTGCCCACCCCTCCCACCACACCCCTGAGACACCAGAGAGGAGCTCCTGTCTCCCTGGCCCCGGCGTACATGTGTGTCAGCTGAACAGAGCTGAGCTCACCAGAAATGTCTAATTGGTGCCTTCAGGCAATCGTGTCTCTCTTCCTGTCTGAGTTTATCTTGAAAGGCTCGATTGAGTTACCTCCCCTCCCATAACAGGATCTGAGTTCCTTGTAGTAACATAAGAAGGAGATGATGTCACTGCAGCTCAGCTTCTCCGATAACTTACTAATGACTGGGGCCAACACCTCAGCTTCTTTCTCAGCCAAAGCTCCCAGACTGAGTAAGTACCTGGCTGCTGAGCTCCCGGGGAATTGCTGTGCAAGGAGCTGAGGGCTGCGGGGTCACCCTGCTCGAGGCCACCCTGTCCCCCCTGCCACGCTGCCCTGCAAGCCAGCTGCACCCCTGCTGCTCTCTGTGCCTTGCTCAGCATGGCTGGGGCCTGACACACAGAGGCAGGAGGCTCTGGGTCCCTCATTGTGGGTTTGGTATCTTCTTTTTCCTGTTGTTGGAGCCGGGATTAACTGCTCGGGGTACACAGTTTTGGTGTTCAGACTAATTTATGAATTCTTGTCTATAGTATGGTCTCAAAAGGTGTGAGCTCCAGCTAGCAAAGTAGAAAATAGCTGTGTCTCCAACTTTTTCCAAGGCCTTTTAAGTTGTCCAAGAATCAGTTATGAAATAACACCTAGATTATTTTTGCTTTTAACCCAATAACCAAACAACCCTGGCCTGCAATGTGGACTTTTCTACCCAATTACAAAACACCACCCAGACCCATGAAGAAGAAGGTGAAAAAGAAGGGCTCAGCCTCTGCCCTAAACCCTCCATCTTGCTTTGGATATATTACTATATTCTAAACCTTAAACTCTAAGCTTTCCACCCTTGCATTACACACTTCTATTCAAATTCCACACCCACAATCCCAGTGCTATCACTCGATTTTGGAAGCCTGTTCCACGGCCTCAGGTCAAATGTCGTGTTTGCTTGGGAGTCAGTGCCTGTCAGCACAAAAAGCCTGAAATTCTCAGCTTCCAGGAGCCTGAGCCTGCCCAAAGAACCCAGGGGAGGAGCAGAGTTCCTCTCTCAGCTGATACCAGGTACAGGACAAAGGCAGGGACTGCAGTACTCACCTGGAAAGGGGAAAGCTGGGTTAAACCTCTGCCTGCCTGTTCTGTCTTTGCAGCCATAGTGTGTTGTAGGTTTGGTGGGAGAACGGAACTGTTGGAGTGGTCCCAGAGGAGGCCATGCTGGGGGCTGGAGCCCTTCTGCTCTGGAAACAGCCTGAGGGAGCTGGGGCTGCTCAGCCTGGGGAAGAGAAGGCTCTGGGGAAACCTCAGAGCACCTTCTCATGCCTAAAGGGGGCCCCTAGGTAGATGGGGACAGGGTTTGTAGTGGGGTCTGTAGCAATGGGACAAGGGGTGATGGTTTAAACTAAAAGAGGGGAGATTCAGACCAGACATAAAGAAGAAATTTTTTACAATTAGATAGTGAAACACTAACACAGGCTGCTCAGAGGAGTGGTGGATATCCCTTCCCTGGAAACATTCAGGGTTGGATGGGGCTCTGAGCAGCCTGGAGTAGGTGAGGATGCCCCTGCTCATTGCAGGGGGTTGGACTAGATGACCTTTAAAGGTCACTTTCAACCCCAAAGCATTGCAAGATTCTGTGAATGACACATTATTGCCTTGTAGGCCAACTCCTACACCTGGGATCTCTGCCGTGCCACAGGAAGGCTCACAGCCCTCAAGCAAGACTCACAAGTGCTGCCTGGCTCCATTTCCAGCTGGAAACTTGTGAAAACCATCCCAGGCAGTGAATGGAGGCTCAAGACACAAACATGTTTGCAGTTGGCTGTCGAACAGGACCCGGTGAGAAAGTTTTCAGGGCTCTGTTTGGACTGCAATGAGTCTTCACTCCTGACTCAATGGGGCATGTTTCTGTGGGAAGCTCTCCACCAGGGATGCTCAGGAAATGAAATCAGAGCAACACCGAGACTCCACACAAAGTGCCTTTGGTGTAGACAAGAGGGCTTTGTTATCCCCAGTTGCAAACACCTCCAAAACCCCTCGGGTCAGAACGGTACAAGGAGGATTGCCAAAATCTCTGTGCAGCTATAGAAAGTGCTGAAAGCTGGGCAGCTGAGCCAGCTCCCCGACCAGCCTCTCCCTGGGCCCTGGCATTGGCCTTGGTGCCAGGCTCAGGGACGTGCAGAGGGAGCAGCTGGAGGCTGAGCAGAGGGGCTCAGAGGCTCACCAAGCAGTGGGGCCTGCATATTTCCTGGGAAACTTGGTGTTTGTGAAGTATGAGGCAGCTGGAAAGGAGAAGAGAGAGCAGCCCTTGGGACAGAAGGAACAGGTCATGCTGTGCTCTGGGGAGGGGCTCTGAACAGATCCAGGCACACTGGAGTGCAGGGTCCAGCTCTTTGCCCTCAGCAAAGAAACACATGGGCCTGTTTGTCTGGGTCCAGAGGAGCTGCTCTGAGGGCTGGAACCAGGCTGGGAGAGCTGGGGGTGCTCACCTGGAGAAGAAGAGGCTCCACGGAGACCTCAGAGCCCCTTCCAGGACCCAAAGGGGCTCCAGGAGAGCTGGAGAGGGCCTGAGGACAAGGCATGAAGGGACAGGACACAGGGAATGGTTTCCCACTGCCAGAGGGCAGGGATGGATGGGAGATTGGGAAGGAATCCTTGGCTGTGGGGGGTTGGACACTGCCAGGCTCAGGGACGTGCAGAGCTGTGGTTGCCCCTGGCTCACTGATCCCTGGCAGTGTCCCAGGCTAGGCTGGATGGGGCTTGGAGCAACCTGGGACAGTGGAAGATATCCCTGCCATGGCAGGGGTGGAACGAGTTGAGCCTTAAGGTTTCTTTGTACAGAAACCATTCCAGGATTCCATGATTCTCTGACAGATGTTGCCAGTTTAAATACGTCCATTCCTTGCTCATCTCCCTGTCCCCAGTTCACCTGGAGCAGCTCTGTGGTTCATCAGCTTACACAGCAATGCCTGAACACCTGGGACCATCTGAACATCTTCCTTTGGCACTGACATGTCTATTGCCTGGAACAACTCTTTTCTGTCACTTCTATTGAGTCACCACCAGGGACACACAGTGTGCCCTGGGGGCTCCTGTGGGTGAGTGAGTGAGTTCAGGTTCCTGACAGTACATAGGTTATGCCACAACAAAGGTCAATGGAAACACATTGGAACTTACTCCATGACTTTATGAGGCAGGAGTGTGGATGTGAGCTGTGATTATTATTTCTTCAGTGCTCCCAATGTGCCCAGGACACACACTGAGGGCAGCCAAGGCAGCATGTGCCTCTTCCTGAAAACTGTCACAGCCTGAGATGGGAAGTGACAGTGTGATGCCTTGGGAGGCTGTCTAGAACAGAGGCTGGACAGTGCTAAAGGAATAAAGTTATTTATTAAAAGGCCTTCAAAGGATGCACCCTGGGCAGTACAAGAGCCTGGCTGTGGCTTTACCCAAGATGGACCCAAGATGGACAACTGGTCACAAGTTTCACACTTTTATAAGTTTTGGTCCATTTACATATTGGGGTTAATTGTCCAATTACAGCTTCAGGTGANAGACCTCGTGACTGTTTGTCCATTTTGTGACCATTCTTAGTTCACCTTGGGTGCAGCCCTGGCCAGGCCCTGTCCTGCCCAAGGTGTATCCTAGAGGCCTTTCAATAAATATTTACTTTATTCTCTGGCTCTGTCCAGTCTGTTTCAGGTCAACCTTCTCTGGGCACCAACAAAATCTGGAAAATATGAAAACTAAAACTTAAGGCATCAAGTGTGTTTGAGAGGGGTGTGAAAGTGGAGTCAGGTTTCAGTGTTTGCCAGAGTCTCTTCTGAGGGACCTCTGCTCATTGAAAGGTGAGTTTTGCTGTCACTGCAGTGTGGGCAGAGAAAGGTGGAAATAATCTGGGCCCATCTGGATTGCCACAGTCAATGCAGAGGAGTCTGGAGGTGACTGCAGTACCTCGTGGGCATGGCCAGGGAGGTACAGCCACTGCCAAGCTGCTGGATAAGCACAGCTCCAAACACCCAACTGTGCTGTAACCCCTTCACTGGCAGCACAGGTGAGAATTCTGGAGGTGCTGGGGTGTGGCAAGGGAGTCCCTTCCCATCACCTCCTTCCAAGTGTTGCCAACCACTAGCTCAATTGATGGGAAGATTAGAAAGTGAAGCCTCAAGAGAGAAGCTGACATCATGGACATGCTGACACAGCTCAAGGTCATTGGGACCTGGGTGACCTACTCTCTGCACATTGCAGGAAAGGATTTCAAAAGAGACAAAGCTGCTGCTTTTTACACACTGTGAGCACAGATGAGGCATCTGATGCAGCAGGGGCAGTTTCTCTGCCTTGTATCTACACACACCATCCTTGCAGGAGACACCAATTCATGCAGACAGCTATTCTTCTGTATTATTTTCCAGTTCTTTACTGAAGTCTGCTAAACTTTTAGCTGTTGGCCTGGTAAACCACACAAGACTCTTGCCTTCCTGGGAGATGAATCCTGGGATCCTTCACAGCATTGACACTTACAAGCATGAGATACATGGGCACTGCCTTTACATAAACTTCACAGTAACTCATTACTGAAAAACAGCAAGTAATGAATGGAAAACAAATGCAGCAAGGATTTGTTGTGGCACTGCTAAAACGAACTGCTCCTTGTGTGTGGCCATTAAATCTTTCTCTCAAAAATGCAATTGAGACAATTGTACT
>VWYO01027024.1:28695-45018 GCA_013400275.1 Rhadina sibilatrix | reverse complement strand
TTTTTTTTTTTTTTTTTTTTACTGCTAAGCAGAAAAGACTCTAATCTGACCAGCTGAGTTCCTCCTACTGACAGGAAAAAAATCCATGTCTGTGATGTACACACTAGCCATGCCTCCTTTCTGACTTCTCCCCAGAACAGTGGTTGCAAATTCAAATCTCTCCAGCTCTGGAGTGTAGAGAAATTCATCCCTGGTTAGAGGGTAAGCTGCTCCTTGCATTTGTATTTTTGGGCAAGACGATCTCCTCTGATAGATTTCCCTGAGGGCTACACAAATGTGTGCAGGGGGCTGTGGGGAGCAGAGATGCTCAGCTCTGCTTTGGTACCCCTGCTCTGATGGGGTGTGTCAGCTTGGGGGGCTGATTTTGCTGGGTAAAAGTGAAAAATGGGGACAGGGACATTTTTTTTTTTTGCCTTCCAAGTGTAGGAAAACCACATCTCACCCAGTCTTATTCACAGGGAACTTGAAACCAGATATAGGGTCTTTCTGTAGCCAGGAGAGAAAACCAGATTCCTCCAGAGAGTGATTCATCCCCCAGAGAGGGCTCAGAGATAGCAGAGATGATTCACCCTCTGCAGATGCTGAGCATTTTCCACTGCTGGGGTGAGGTAATACCTAGACAGCCTAGGTCAGAGGAGACAAATCCACCTGGTCTGCCTGAGGGAGACGTGGGCACAGCAGAAACTTACCCAGAGTGAAAGAAGGTTGTGTACTGAGGCCATGGTGGTGACTCAGAAGAATTGGATCTCCTTCTTGGCAGTGTTTTAGGATCCTCCACCAGGAGGGAAGGATCCAGCACCCCAGTCACAGCAGAGGCACAAAGACACCAATCCCCTGGTCCCAGGCACTCAGCATCCCAACTGCAAACCCAGCCTGGGCTTTGTCTTGGGTTATGGAACCAAAAATGTGTATTCTATTTCATCTGTTAAAAGCAGTTGGGGAGATGTTTTTCTTTATCTCTTGTAACTCTGGTGCCTGCCTTCTGATAATGGCCCAGCTGTTAAACCAGGTGGGGCAGTGTTTCTTATCTGTCACCACCCGTCCTCTACTCCCTCGGGGGATATCNTGAGGGGTTTACATTCTCCATTCCAAGAGAAACTCCAGCTTTCCCTGGCAGACACCTGTCTGTCCAAACCAAGACAGGCTTCTTTGTAGCTGTGCCAAACACACCGTGGCTGTCACCTGTGGGCTGCAGGGAAGCTGCTGCTTGGGTCCTGGCAAGAACACAGTGACCAAGACACAGGTTTTGCCCGGTGGGGCAACAGTGATGCCTGTTCTGCCAAGTGGATTCACCAACGGCTTTTGAAAATACCTTGTTGCCCTTCATTGCAGTGAAAATGGTTTTCAGAGGTACTGGGAAGCAACTCTCAACAGTGTGGGGACATGAGCTGAAGGGCAAAGAAAGCTGCTGGAGTAGGAAATAAGGTCCAGTCATGCACTTTGTTTCCCAGTCAGGGATACTCTTGAAGCCAGACCTGGGATTTGGATCAGGCCCATATAAACAGAGGAACGAGTCCCAAATTTGAATGTTGAGCTGCATTTGTATTCTAATGCTCCTTTTTCTCCTGGAACCTGGTCTGATCTTGCTGAGTTGTTGTTGCCAGTCCTGGTGACAAACAGGGATCTCCAGTGGCAGCTCAGACTGGCTGGAGGGAAGAGCTAGGGCATGGCAGGCTGGATGACAGCCCATGGTACACAGAACCAGAAAAAGCTCATCTGTTCAAAGCCTGTGCCAAAAAGCAGCAATTCCTCTGAATTTGCTTTATCATTGATGAACCAAATTAGGAGAAATGGCCTCAGAAGAAGACATCAGTCTCTTCCACGGACATCAGCCCACCTGAATCAAAATTGTATCATCTCTTCCCTGTCTGTGCACTGGCTCAACTGCACAAGCCACAGGGGCCACTGTGGCATTTCCAGGTGACTCCCAGACTGTGCCAGCTGCACCTGGGAGGAAGGATCATGGCAGTGCAGCCAGAGAGGCTCCTGCTCCCATACAGCTACCAGGAACACTAGCAGCAGCCAAACTTCAGCAAAGACTCACCACACCACGAAATCAGTGCCTGAAAATTCACTTCAGTACATCCAGATGTGTGGCACATCTGCCTGCAGCATTCACTTGAATGTGGTGAATGTCTGCTCTTAGACCCTCCCAGACCATCTCCTTTGTAGAAATACTATTAAAGCCTGAAGTGCCAAAATGGAGACAAGACTTCTGAAAACAGGAGTGGGGACAAAACTCCACTGAGCTGGTTGTGTTGCTGTCCAGAGCTGGCTGCTGGGAAGAGAGGCCTCAGGGACAAGGGGATTTCAGAGATGGGACAGGACGGTTTTGAGCAGCCTGTGTCCTCTCAAGTGGAAGGACAGCATGCTGCTGACACTGTGATACCCATCCTGGGCTCCTTTCCCTGCTGCAGACGTGTCCATAGAGGGGAAATGCAAGGTCCTGTGTGCTCAGCAGCAGCAATCACCAGGGAAACATCTGCAGCCACTTTGCTTCAGTCCATCTTCTTATACTCCATCAGAGATACCTCACTGCTCTTCCCTGACCTCCTTTTCCTTGTGCTCCAGACCCTGCAGCCAGCAAGTCAGAGCTGAGGTGGTCTTGCCCCAAGACAGCTCCTCTGCCAGCGGGCTGTAAGGCCCTGCTATGTTGTCCTGGCTTTGTAGGTACCTGGGTTTTGATAACTTTTATCCTCTAAATCCAATGGAAACAACACCTTCCCCAAACCTCACAGCATCACGTGTGATTTAGAGAGAAGAATATTGCTGTGAACAGCAAACTGTCAAATCTCAAACAGATCAAAGAAGTGAAATGAGGAATGAACTGACTGAGCTCTTCAGGCCATGTTGATTCCAAAGGAATTTTTTTCTTCCTTCTGTCATAAGAATTTATATGCTTGTGAGAATCTGATCTGGTGGGAAGAGCCTTCCTCCTTTGTGTACATCAAAGTCCACATGTTCTCAAATTGCTATAAGTCATTTTTTGCATTTTAATCTCTGACCATATGTATGAAAATAATTACCTGCCTTAAGGGACAGGGGATGAAACAGCCTTTATTGCATTTCTACAGGAGTCCAAATGGTGGCAAACTAATGGGATGGACGAAGTGGATTGTTTTAGTTAGAGGTACAATTAACCTGTACACAGGGAGTTACATGTCAGGCTGATTTAGCACTTATTGATTATGGGTCAAGTACAGCTGGAGTGAAATCAGAAAATAATGGGAAATTACACCTTTGGCAAACAGGAAAATGATTTCAGTATTTTTAAGAACAAGGTCTGTGGCTCCAGTTTGCATCCTGGATGAGCAGAGGACAGCACTGCTGTCATGCAAGGGCCAGCAAGGAGGAGGTGCTGTTGGTGGGGACGGTGCTGATGGGGCCAGAGTGCTCCTCAGGGAGCTGATTCCAGCTGGGAGCAGCAGGTTTGTGGCAGAGTGGCAGGAGAATTCTGCAAATACTCCAGAGGGGTGCAAGACTGTGGTGGAGAAAGGGGAACTAAAATGAGAGCAAGCACAGGATGGCAGGGAATGGGGCCAGCTGGGCTGTTCCCCACTGGCACTGGCAGTGGCTACCTCTGCACTGGGTGCATTAGCCACAGGCTAGCAGAGCGTGGTTGGCTGTAGGGGACTGGCACGTGCTGGCAGGGAGGGAGGCTGTTACTTTTCTGCTCACAGGAGGAGCTGCCAAGAGACAGAAGACAGATGGAGACACAGCCACAGGTTGTTTTCCTGGATGCCATCAAGCCCAACAGCAAGAGAGTGAATCCTTGTGGGATACAGAGCTAGGGCATGACCCACAAGGCCTGCACCCAGGTGTTTCCCAGCAGAGTGGAGCATCTTCCCAGGAACATGAGAGAAAACCCAGAGAGCAGCGTGGAAAGGGGGCAAGGGGAGCTCGATCTCATGGTGCAGGATCTTGAGGTTTTAACTCTTCTGCCTGGCACTAAATCCTCCCTTCCCCCACCAGGCTGATACAGACAACACTCACCCTGAAGAGCCAGACACATGCTAAGCACCTTCCCAAAATGCTGATCTGCAAGAAACTCCCCAAAAAGCTTTCCATGGGCATTTGAAAAAGAAAACCCAGGAGTTTATCTTGATCTCTTAATCCACCAGGTTTCTTTTCTCTCTGCTTTTCTCTACCTCGACAAGCTTGGTAATTATAATTTATAGCACCTGCTCACTTTGAAATACCTTGGACTCTTTCAGCCTGGCAGAGGAACAGACACAGTGCCCATCTGCTTTAGGTAAGTGCTCACAAACCACAAAGTCGTTAATTAGACTGACACACGACTCTTCCAGAATGCACATGGTATGTTGTTACTGCACCCATAAACCACCAGCAGCCAGACACTCTGCCAGGGGATCACAACTGGGTCCCAGCATTACGTGAGGCCCTGGCAGCCCTGGCGGGGCTCAGAGCGTTGCCATCAGGTGTGCGTGTTCCTTCTAATCCTCCCCACCAGCCTTCCCAACATGCTTCCCAGATAAATCAAGCCTGCTGGGAAGCAGCTCCCTCATACTCGGTCTCCAGAGCCTGGACTTTTCTTTTGAAATCCGAATTCCTCTTTGTATTCATCTCTAGAAAGCTGCCAAGGTCTCCTTCCTGACAGCTGGGGCTCCAGACAGTGATGCCTCCACATCCTGTAGCTGACAGGGAGCAGGGCAGGTCTGGTTCTGGTCTGGGCATGGCTGCAGCTTTGGAGGACCTGGTGGGTGAAGTCCTCCCATTTTGAGGAGGCTGAAATCTGATCCTACTCTCCTTGTGTTATCTCCTCCCTTGACCCAAACCCTAAGATTCCTCCCCTGAATAGTCAATAAACCCCTGAATACCTGATAAAACCCACCACCCTGCCCCTGCTCTTTCTCTTCATCCTCACCTCCTCCCCGGTCCGGGGTAGGGGGAATAAAAACTGATTCTGGAGCTTAAGAAAGAGACTTGTCCCGTTTGTTTTCCTGCCAGTGGCTGTGCCTCCCTGGACACGATGATCACTGCTGCCACACCCTGCTGCACTGGTGAGGGGTTTTTGTAAGCACAGGAGTGTCTGATGTGGATGGGGCTGTCTGGGTGGGTTTGACACTTGCCCCCTCAGGCTGGCTGACATCCATGGGCAGAGTGAACCATGGACACCTCTGGCTGGGGAGAGCCAAACCTTTGAGAAGGGATGGTGCTGACCACAGGAGGTCCCTGATGACCAGTGGTTGGTGATACCCAGTGATCCAACCTGGAGCAGCCGAGCTTTGGGCCAGCACATGGTGTGATGGGCAGTGGGCATCCTAGACCTACAAATGCCCTTTTGGCACAGAGAGCCCCCATTTGGCATCCTCTTTGAAATGCCCAGAAGCCAAGACAGCTGCCACCTTTGGAGACAGCTGGAGTTCATCGACACAGGGTGTTGCTACATTTCAAATCTAACTTTGTGCTGTGCAGGCAGTGAATGCCAGCCTCTCTCTGTCCCACAGTGGCTAGAACATCCCTTTCTGTCCCATTTGTCTGGTTACCTCATCTCTTGAACTGATTGGCAAGTTTTTCTGATAGAACTGCAAACAATTGTTCTCAGTCTCTACTTGGTCTTGCTGCTTCTGTTACAATCCTGAGAAAAGACTTGTGCATTGAGGAGTCTGCCTTTCCTCTGCTGGGTCAGTTTGTCCCCAAGGGATACACACTTTCCCTTCAAATCCTGCCTGAATCCCACAATGACAAACATGGACACCAAATGTAAACACCTGAAAGAGCAAGAAAATAACCAACACACAATCCCTTTCTGTCTGGTACTGGTTCCACCCCACTCCTGCTGGCTCCCATTTTCACCCCCTTCCCAGCTGTCCTGCTTGCTTAGGGTGTGTTGCCAGCATGCAGACACAGAGTTAATATTTCACCAAGTGCCATACCAGTCTGGTAACTCTTGGGCTGTCATGATGTGCCATAAAGCCACTTCCCCTTCTGAATGGAAAAAAGGAGTCTCTGAGCAGCACAAATACACTGGGGCTCAGATAGCCTGGCTGGTAATTCTTGAAAACTGTGCTGTGGGTGACCTGTAGGTGTTCCAGGCTGGCGAATTTTTTGGCAATGGATACACAGGAGTCTCATAAACTTGTGGAAAATGACTCAGATATTTGAAAAAGAGGGGGAAAAAATCACTCTAATGCAGACCTGCACAGAGTCCCTTGGTCTGAGGTGAGTAGCCACGTTTGGAGAAGCCATGGCAGCACCAGCAGAAACCAAGCAGAGCATCTCAGCCCTGTGTTCTCCTTCAGACACAGTGCTGTGCCACCCCTGTTGGGTGGAGAGCATCTCTGCACACGAGCTCGAAGGGGAACTGCATGACTCTGCAAGCACTGGCTGCAGGGCTCCCTCCCACAGGGGAGCAGCACAGGGTGAGACCCAGGATGCTCTCCAGGTCCTGCTTGCCCCAGTGTGAGGCACAGCAGTGGTACCACCTTGTGGCACCCTGTGTGTGCTCAGAAATGTTCCCATCCACCTGGGGCAGGGCTGTGCCTTGCAGCCACGCTGGGCTGTGTCACCAGATGTGGTTCTTGGGACCTGACCCAGCCCAAGGGTCTCTGCTGTGCAGCTTCTGTGGGAAGAGGAGAAAGTTGCTCTCTGCACTGCCTGAAAGGAGGTGATGGTGAGGTGGGGGTCAGGCTCTTTTCCATGTCTCAAGTGATAGCCAAAGAGGAAATGGCCCTAAGCTGCTCCAAGGGAGATTCAGATCAGACATTAGAAATTACTTTTTCATTGAACGAAAGGTCAGATGTTGGGATGAGTTGCCCAGGGAGGTGGTGGAGTCATTGCCTGTGGAGGTGTTCATGAGCTGCCTGGATGTGGCCCTCAGGGATGTGCTCTGGGGGTCAATATTGTGGCGCTGAGTTAAGGGCTGGATTAGGTGATCTTGAAGATCTCTTCCAACCTTGATGATTCTGTGATTATATGAAACCATCCTCTTTGTCTGCACATGCCCTCCACACTTTGAAGAAGTCAGGCTCAAGACAGAAAAAGAGTTTGGTGTGATCCTAATGCCAGGCAGGGCTGGCTTGTGTCTCTCCCCTTGGAGAATAACCCATCCTGGAGAACAGCTCCCACCGTGCTGAGGGCAGCTCTCACTGCAGCCTGTGAGTGATCTGTGCTCAGGATGCTTCTGAGAAGCACTTTTAACCCTTCCTTGCACCATCTCAGACAGGGAAGAGTTCTCCATTGCATGGAACACTTCTGAAAGTTTTGCTCCCAGAAGAGATGCCCCCCAGCTGGTGGAGGAGTTGTGCCAGCCTCAGGGGCACACATGGAAAAGTGACAGCTGGGGACGTGGCTGATCTACAGCTTTGCCCTGAACTCTTGTAAGCACAGACAGAACAGGATGGGTGAGCTGGGTCCCCTGATGTGGGACCTACAGAAGTTACTCATGTTTTGCTGCTTCCTTTTGGCTACAGAAATCTTCTCCTGGAGCTCTTCATCTTCCTGGCACAGGCTGCCCAGAGAAGCTGTGGCTGCCCTGTCCCTAGAAGTGCTCAAGGCCAGGTTGGGCAGGGCCTGGAGCACCCTGGGATGGTGGAAAGTGCTCATGGCAGGGAGCTGGAACTGGCTGAGCTTTAAGGTCCCAACAGATCTGCTACAGGGGATTGTGCTGTTCCCAATGCACACCCCTTTTATTTTTACATGCTCTGCCAGCTCTCAGATGGGCCTGCCCAAAAGGGTCTTAATCAATCATCTGTGTAAATCTGACAGGACAAGAGGAAATGGCCTCAGGCCGTGCCAGAGGAGGTTCAGGTTGGACCTCAGGAAGAATTTCTTCGCTGAGAGAGTTGTTTGGCACTGGAAGGGGCTGCCCAGGGAGGTCTGGAGTCCCCATCCCTGGAAATGTCCAAGGAATGACAGGATGTGGCACTCAGCGCTCTGGGCTGACAAGGTGGGGATTGGGCAGAGGTTGGACTTAATGGTCTCAGAGGTCTTTTCCACCAGTCATGATTCTCTGATTCTGTGCTCTGATTCTAAAGAAGCCCTGGGTGCTCTGTGACCATGAGAACATGAACTGAGGCTCACTTGGCTGGAGGGGCACTTTAGACTCCATCCCATGCAAGGTTTATTTTCCCAGAGGGAATTTTCTTTTGAGCTTACTTGCTCCCAGTGTGCCTGGTGGATATGCCCTGGGCCTGCCTGGGGCAGCTGGGACCATTGGATGGAGCTGTCCTGCAGGTCAGAAGGTGTTGGCACCTTTCTCATCCTGAACTCAGGTCTTGTCAGGCCTAACAGCTTGGGGTTCTTTTTTAAGATAGAGGCAAGAGTGGGAGGTCACAGTCTCAGTCCTCCTGTGCTCAGTTTGTGTCCGGGACAGGATTCAAAAACAACGAGGGGCTGGGAAAGGATCCTGAGCCTCAGAGGAGGAGCTGGGAAAGTACAGAAGATGTGGCTCTGTTACAGGGAAGTGAGGTCAGGTATCTTAAAAAATGGATGATGAGGAGTGAAGGAGCCCAGAGGGACCAGGCATGGGTGCTTGTGCACTGCTGGGGAGACAGACCTGGCTGAACTGCAGGGGTGAGGGGCTGAGGGAGGCTCTGAGGGGGCAAGAGCAGCCAGGCAGGTTGGTTCACAGGAACAAGACCACCCTGGATGAGGTGGCCTCAAAGTGCACTAGGAGCAGGTACCTCTGTGGTAATTCACACAAACCACCCTCCCTGCCCCTTAAACAACCCCCAAAGAATCTTCTTGGGGTGTTTTGCATTTCTCAGCTGCCCTGTGGTATTTTGGCAGGGGCTGTGGGCTGAGGGGATGGAGCCTGTGGACCTCCCAGACCTCCCAGCACTAGCCCAGGTCACCCATCAGTGGCAAATGCCCCAGGACTGGTGGCCAGAGCTGCAGTGGGGGCTGTGCAGGCAGCTGAACCTCCAGAAACAAAGGTCGTCTCTCTGCAGCCATGGGCTCTGGTGGCACTGGCTGTCACACACCTGCAAGGCCCAGGAGAGAGAGGCTGAGGGGGAAGGGGTGTTCCTGGGGCAGTGACCTTCCATGCCATGCTTCCATTGAAAGAGAAATCACCTGGAGAACAACCTCATCTCAAAAGCCCTGGAGTAGGGGGGGGTCTTGACTCTGGCACTGGTGGTGATGTCAACACAATTTAATCATAACCACAACCATGTGCCAATGATGTTTCAACAACAAATGCTTCAAATCTCTTCTGGCAGAGAGAACATTCATATCCTGCACAGCCAACACCCCCATTGCAAATTAATATTTAAATTAATATTTACAGAAACTCCTACTGGGTACTTGGGAGGGCCACACATGGAGAACTGTGCCCAGTTTTGGGATGCCCAGTGTAAGAAGGATGAAGAGGGAAGAGACAGATCCAGTGGAGGGCTAGAGGTGAGTCAGGGTCCCAGGGCATTTGCCCCATGAGTAGAGGTGGAAGGAGCAGGGTTGGTTTCATTTAGCAGAGAGGAGAACTGCCAGGGACCTGCAACCAAAGATGATGGAGCCAAGCCCTTCAGGGTGATTCCAGGTGATCAAACAAAGAGTGATGGCCACAAATTGCCTTCCAGAAGTTTTAGGTTGGACTTGACAAAAAGCTTCTTCCCCAGGAAGAACAGCCCCAGGCTACCAGCGAGAGGGGAACCTCTGTGCTTGGACAGACAAATCCTCCCTGAGTATTTGGGGTAGTCCTGCTCTAAGCAGGAGCCTTCCAGAAACTGCTCCCAGATAACATTTCTGTGTAAAATGGCTGTGGAAGACTAGGACTGAAGTTAAGGATTAAGGGATAAGGTCAGATTTTCAGTGGTTCAGCCCCACTCAGAACGCTCTTAACCAGCTTCACTGTGCTCCCTGCACCAAACACACCTTCCCTAAATGCACTGGCACTCAGCTGTGCTCCCTGCACCAAACACACCTTCCCTAAATTCACTGGCACTCCCAGGGTCTGGTCTCAACTGTGCCCATTCTCAGCAAAACAGCAAAATTCCAAAGCTGTGTGGTTTTTAGGGAACACAGGAGCACAGACCTGCTGTGGGTACAGCTCCTTTAAAGGAAAAGCACAATCACAGCCTCAGCTTCTTCCCAGGGCTGAATGGTTACAAGTCCTCAAAGCATTTCTACCCTGACACAATTATCCTCTGTTTGGATAAAGCAGCCCAACTTGCACTTTCACAGCCCTGAGTGTCCTCTGTGCTTGCTGGCAGGACCCTTCCCCACAGTGCAGAGGACAGAGACTCTTTGGGTGGATATTTTCCAATGTTCCTTGAAATATGCATTGGCTCTGGTGGCCTTTTCATCACAATGCACACATGGGGAGCTGTAATTTCAACATCCTCTACCAAGGCAGTGTTTCTTCCTTGAAAACTGCCCTCCCCTCCCTTCCACTCCAAGTGACAGTGATCTTTGCATAAATTGGAAAAGAAAAGGAAGAAGGAACAGAACATCCTTGACAAAGGAACTAATGACTCAAATACTGGGAAGCCTGGGGTCCCCAAGGGACTGTGCAGCTCGCAGCATTGATTTTTAATGACTTACAGAGATTGGAGATTTGGAAGATCTCTCAGTGCCTCTGCAGGGATGCGGCTCAGCTGATTGTTCTGCAACATCCTATAATTAGAAAAAAGAAAACTTTGTTAAAAACCCAACAACAACAGCCTGACACGAAAGGCTGAATGTTGCTGCTTGTTTCAGAGCAGTTGAAGTTGCTCTGGGTTCTTGCTGGAAAGCTGGAGCCTTTGGAAAGCACCACGTTGGCCAGCCAGGGCTCTTAAGCAAGCTAAAGGTGGCTGGCAGGTGAGCTGCAGCCCAGTCTGGCCCAGGACGTGCAGCAGAAGGGCCAAGGGGTGAATAATGCTGCAGTGAGGATGTCACCAGAAAGGGGCCTCTGCCCTGCAGATGTGTCACCCCAGACTGGCACCAGGGCTCTGAGCCAGGCTGCCCCACGTTTATCCTGGAGCCAGGCATCCTTTGCCCCTGTGTGCCAGTGGCTCCCTGCAGAGGGGATGGAGAGCAGCCCCTGGGCAGCTTTCCTGCCCCACTGTGGGCAGCTGCAGGCACAGCAGGTGAGGAGCTGCTCACAGCTCTTTGCTCAGGGACGTGGCAGCCTTGGCACCTTCCTTGCCTGCAGCAGGAGCTGGAACTGCTGAGGGAAAAACCAATCAGAGGCTCCAGAGAGAGCAGTGCCTGGGGCTGTTGGGCTGAACAGGCAGGAGCCAGGAGGAGTCCTCAGACGTGGAAGTGAGTGTAGGGCATGGAGAAGGGCCGTGGACATGGAGACACCCTACACAGGTGATGGGAAAGGAGGAGACAAAGGTGACAGTGCACCCAGGGGTGGGTGTCTGAACAGCTCTAGGGATGGAGGCAGAGTGAGAACCACACTCCAAGGGGTGTTTCAGAGGTGGAGAGACACAATCCTCTCTCACTGACCTACTGGAGCACCACATGTCTGAGTTTACTGTTGCCAGCATCTCAGCCTCTCTGCAAAAGCTGCTTTTGACTCTGGATGTGCCTCTGTCCTGAACAGACTTGTTCCTTGCAGAACTGGGACATCAGTGACACATGCTCCCCTGGATAACAGACACATCCCAGCAAGGCAGCTGGGCCAGGGGAAGTGCCTAAAAAAGGAAAGTTTCAGGTATCTGAGGTTACTCTTTACCAAACCTTCTAAGAGTGATTGGAGATGGCAGAAAAAGGAAATGGTGCTTAGGGTGCTATTGTAATTTACTTGGTGGTGAGGGGCAGCCCAAAGAGCACAGATATAGGCAAGAAACCTCCCCATTGCAGTGACCCCTGACTGTCAAGGTACAGTCTGACATGAAAGGAAAGTTGGAAAGAGGTAACCTTTAGAAAAGGAAAGCTATAGGGCACAAAACTCTTCGACTTCAGGAAGAAAATGGGGACTTACCAGTAAATTATTTGTATGAACACAGAAGAAAGAGCAAGGAAACGAGGAACTGTCAGTAGCAGCTAGTGAAAAATGAGTTGTGCCAAGATTTTTTTCTATACAGGGTAAAAGACCAGAAGAATGGAGAAGAAAGAATAGACACAGCTACCATGAGTTAAGCTTTGCTTTAGTAAAATGTTAAATTTTGACATTCAGTGCAGGACAGAAGATGTGTTTGGTACAAAAGGGCAGCAGAGAGGCCACACTTAATAAATGGTTCCCTTCCAAATGAAGAACATGATTAAGGATCTTCAGCATCTCACCTGGCATTTCCACCAACAACTTGCACATATGAGGAGGGGTGTGGGGAGAGGTTGGTGTGGAAGAGCAGTGGGGAAATGCAGAATTCTACAGGGAAACTGAGGGAAAGGCTCCATAGATGAACAGGGATAAAAGACAGCACAAATAGAGCTGGGCATTCATTGGCTTACAGCTCTGCCTGGAATCACAGGGGAGCCAGGGCAGGACAGAAGTGCTCTTGGGAGAGAACAGAGACCCTGGGGGTGACTGCAGGGGGTGTGAGGAGCAGGACACCAGCTGTGATGCTGCTGTTCCTCTGATGCTGGGCAAGCTTTGGCCACACTGTCCCACCTGGGACCTGCCCTGCAGCACACGGGGCAGCAGCAGAGCAGCCAGGAGACAAAAGGCACAAGGATGAGGAAATGCCAAGTCCTCACCTGAGGGGAACCTAGAATAGAAATTGCAGGGGCAGTAGAAGAGTGGGGTTGCTGTGGCTCCCCTGCCCATGCCCTCCTCCTGCAGCTCCTGGGCACAGCTGCTCCCTGGCAGCCCCAGGGGTCCTGCAGCTCACAGGGGGCTCTCCAAGCCTCTGGCACTCTGACAAGCACAGGTCCCTGCCCCTCAGCTCCTCTGTTGTTCCCCACTCACACCACCCTGCCCTTCTCCTTTCCCTCTTCCCCTCCCTGGGGGATCCTCTCCCCTCCTGCTGGCCGTGGCCACGGGGGCACTGAGCACCAGGAGCTGCCTTGCTGCTGCACCCAGAGCCCCTTCCCATGGGGGACACACTGAGAGGCTGCTGGCACCCTCTGAGCTGAGTGTCCCCCACACAGGACACAGTGTGGCTGGTGTGAATGTGCCCTGCAAGTCCAGAATCCTGCACAGTGCTTCTCCTTCCATGCTGTGCAAGGGGTGTGAAAACCCCAGGGATGGATCCTGTGGGTGCTCTCTGCAGCCCACTGGGATGGAAAACCTCATCCAGGTGGGCAGCTGCCCCACAAGGACCAGCACAGCCTCTGGGGCTCCTGGCCCTGCATATGGATTTGTTCCTGCAGCCAAGGTGTGCTGGGGAGATCAAACCCTGCCTCCTGCAGCACAGTGAAGTGGAATAATAATTCATGTCTGTTGAAAATCAGGAAGATGTAGAGCTGAACACAGAGAGATACATAGTGGGGCTTCAGAAAGTGCTTTCAGGGTTTTGGGGGGACAAACACTGAATCTCAGTGGCTCTCTGAAATCTGAGCCTGATGTTTTGTGCTGATCATTGGAAATATCTGAAGTCAGTACCAAAGCAAAGCCCATTGTCACACTTCTGCTGGATCCTGCTGCCTGCCATTTATTACAACTCCCTTTTTCAACCAGTAAAACAGACTGAGAGACTTTCCAGACCATCAGCATGGACTGGTTCCAAAATGAAGCCATTTTGGTGCAGACAAACAATATTTTAGGAAGATACTTCAGAGACCTCAAAAACCACTGGAGTGGTGGACAATGCTGTTTTTCACAGCAGCAGGGCAGCTAGAGGAGTTTTCAGATGCTGGGACTGGGACAAGAACCAGTGCTTCTTCACATTGCACATAATGAATCCAATACTTCATCATCAGAGCATGACTCAGAGAAGCCAAAACCCAACTCCAAACAGAGTTTGATAATATTCTAGGGACAGGGCCACCCTGGTATTAAACAAGAAGTTCTTCATTCAGCCTCAAGCTCAGGAAGGCTCCAGCTTTTCTTACAGGGAGCCCAGGTTTTAGCAGGAGAAGACATGCTGCATTTATCCTTGAATGTCCCAGGATGGCTTCTCTTACAGTCTGGCATCAAGGACATCCCCATCAGGCCCTACTCACTGCAGTCAATCCCTACATGTCACATTAAACCACCCTTGCATATTACTTCTTTTACATAAACAACATACTACATGACTTTGGGAAGAGCTCAGATAATTGTACCAAAACCTGGGGGAAGATGACAGGGAAACCCATAGACACCTGCAGGATCACATCTCCTCTCTGTGGCACCTGGGTCCTGGGGCTGCACCTGGGTCCTGGGGCTGCTCCATACCCAGATGCCCAGGCCCTGCTATAACAGGGGGATGGCAAAAAGGTTCAGAGGATAGCAGGGCATCTGAAAAGCTGGGACAGGGCTACGGTGTCCCTCTCTGTCTAAGTTGTGGCATTTTGCCCTTTGGGATGCTGCTCTTGTATGAGAAGGGGAAGACAATGCTGCAGCTCACTGGGGAGAGCACCTGCAGCAGGGGGCCTGGGCTCCAGGCCATCTCCAGGGATGGCCAGTACATTCTGCTTCAAGAGGCCACTGCACAATTTATGTCAACAGCACTGAAAAGAGGGAGCAACTCTGCAAACCAGTCACCATCTGTCATCTGCTGACTCTTGGTCCTAAAAGCCTGGGGTAGACATTGCTCCCTACATTCATGCTCCCCCCAGGGCAGGAAGCTGCTGTGCAGGGTGTGAGCAGGGATGGTGGTGCAGAGATCTGCATGGATCCCAGGTCTGCTGCAAGTCCTGCTTGAGGACTGAGGCACAGATGGTCTGTGAAGCTGGACCTCAGTCCACAAGATCCCAGATCCCCCTGGCCTCAGCCTTTGTCTGTCAGCTTGTCTATTCCTGCCTCTCCATCAGTTCCTGCCTTCAAACAGAATCCCTGGAGTTCATTGGCTTTCCTACAGCAAGGTGCTGCTTCACAGCAGCTTGGAGACAACCTTAATCAGAGCTCCAATTCTTGTGTCCATGGAGCAATCCTGCACTAGTTGATGTGATTTCTCACTTGCTGAGTCTCATTTTCTTAGGATTTATTCAGGGTGGTGAGGCCCTGGCACAGGGTGCCCAGAGAAGCTGTGGCTGCCCCATCCCTGGAAATGTCCAAGGCCAGGTTTGGGGCTTGGAGCAGCCTGGGATAGTGGATGGTGTCCCTGCCCATGGCAGGGGGTGGAATGGGATGATCCTTAAGCTTGCCTCAAAATCCAAACCATTCTGTGATTCTATGACCTTGCTGGCTGATGAGCCAACTTGTGGACAGGCTGAGGACACTGATGAACACAACAAGCAAAGACTGATCAGACCAGTAAGGACTCAACCCCAGGTGTGGATGGAGCACTGTCACCTTGCTTGGCAGTGTTCAGGTGATACCAGGGCCTGCAGACCCTGGCAGACGTGGACACAACACCTGCTACCCACAGCAGCCTGACTGGAACCAGAACCAATCACAGCTCCTCAGAGGTCAGGTTTCATTGTCAGGAGTAGGAGGATTGTTTGTTGGCAGAGGCCGTGCCTGAACGACCAGAAAAATGTTGGGATCAGGTCCCATCACACCAGGATCCTTGCACAAGAGAGTCTCAGCAGACACTCAGAGGTACAGGCCTGTGCATGATAAAATGTCCCCATCCTGGGAGGCTGAAGTGACTCAGCCAGCACAGTCAAAGGGCTGTTATTGCTGGAGGCAGCTGTGCCTGGAGCCCATGCACGGGGATTAAAGACATTCCAACCTCTGCACGTTCCCCTTCCCTCCCAATGGGAGCGTCTCCTGGATGCACCACACCATTCCCTTTGTCTCAAAGCCATTTCTGTTCTGCACAGGCTCCGGGCTGGCCAAGAGGTAGGGTCTGTCTAGGGATTTCTGAAGTGTCCCAAGCCACCTCCAAACCTGCCATCTTGGGGCAACGTGACTCTTTTGGTGATGCTTTCTGATGTGTGTTCACACACCAGGCCAGTCAGCACCTGTCCTGGGCCACAGGAGGTTCTGTGGTCGCTGCTCAGGAGGAGAGGAGGAGGGGACTGGTGAGGTGACCATTGGGTAGGGCCCATCCAGGGCATGTGGCATGTGCTGAACAAGGCCACTCTTGTCAGGCTCTGTCCAGCCTGCCTGCTGATGGAGATGAACCATGGGACAGGGTTCAGGCAGTGCTGAGCCAACAGGCCTGTGCTGGGCAGTGCAGGGCAGAGGTGGGCAGTGCAGGGCAGAGGTGGGCAGTGCAGGGCAGAGGTGGGCAGTGCTGGGCAGAGATGGGCAGAGATGGGCATGGTGGGCAGGACTGGGCAGTGCTGGGCAGGGCTGGGCAGTGCTGGACAGGGCTGGGCAGTGCAGGGCATTGCTCACAGCCCAGGCAGTGAAGGGCAATGCAGGGCAGTTCTGGGCAGTGCTGGGCAGGACTGGGCAGT
>VWYO01027024.1:0-28683 GCA_013400275.1 Rhadina sibilatrix | reverse complement strand
GGGCTGGGCAGGTGTGGGCAGGGCTGGGCAGAGATGGGCAGAGATGGGCATGGTGGGCAGGACTGGGCAGTGCTGGACAGGGCTGGGCAGTGCAGGGCATTGCTCACAGCCCAGGCAGTGAAGGGCAATGCAGGGCAGTTCTGGGCAGTGCTGGGCAGGACTGGGCAGTTCTGGGCAGTGCTGGGCAGGGCTGGGCAGTGCAGTGCATTGCTCACAGCCCAGGCTGTGCAGGAGGGTTGGGCAGCACAGGGTCTGCACACTCACACAGGCTGGTCGGGGCTTGCTGAGGAATGGAGTGGCAGGGTGGGCCTGCTGCGGGTGTGGGGTCTGCAGCCAGGAGGATGCACCCAGCCGTTTTGCCCTCCACGTTTTGGGGTGAGGCTGTGGTTGCACTTGGAGTCTTTCCCTGTGGAGTTTGGTGTGGGATTCTTTCTTGGCTAGTAAGCACTGCCATTGCTGCAGCACGTTCAGCCAGGAGTCAGAGCAGGGGCAATCCTGGCTGTGCAGGGCAGCGCTTGGTGAAGGATTCCTGGGCAAGGGTGGGATGTCTGGGCAGCTGTGGCAGCACAAGTCAGCCCCATGGCCAGCTGGGATGGAGGCTTCCTGACTTATGGAGCTCCAGCCAGGACCCTTGGAAGTGAGAGGCATCCAGGCAGCTCATGAGGGGGCCTGGAAGGATGGAAATGTTCCCAGTTTTCCAGATACTCTCATTAAGCAGCATATTCTGCCACCCTGGAAAGCTCCAAGGCTGGGAGAGCATGGACTAAGGAGTTACTTTTGCAAGGGAAGGAGCTTGAAGAGGGATCAAAGCTGCCTGTGGAATGGCTTCCAATGATCCTGGCACTGAAGCTTGCACTGAGGAGCATCAGCATCCGTGCAGAGGGCGTGGGTGCCCCGTGCTGCAGAGCAGCCCCCTGGGAGAGGTGCACTCCCAAAGTCTCTGCAAGGGGATGGACCTGCCACTGGAGAACACCTCTGAGCACCAGCTACTCTGCTGAGCATCCACCCTGTCAGTCTGCCCTTGTCTGAGGGGGGCTGAGGAGGCCACAGGTAGCCCTGGTTGGTGCCTGAGATGTTTTGGTTTCTCTGAAACTCTTTTCCCAGAGAGTTTTCTGGGACAAGAGACACATTTTTCTAACTGTAACCTATGTTTACATTCCTTTCCCTAGGAGGGACTTCTTGGTGTCCCTCTGACTTGACCAATGTGATTGAAGAAGTTTGCCTTTGTTTCACCCATTGGGTTGTTCTCTGTAGAACAGCACAAAAAAGAAAAAATAACCAGAAATAAACAAAATCATTGCCACCGTTCTGAGTCAGAGTCTGTGTCCTTGTGATCTTTACCAACATCAGGCCACATCTCACCCTGCCCTTGGCTGGCTCCAGGCTCCATGCATGAAGACCTCAGCATATCTGTGGCACAATGTTTTGTTGTCATGGGGCAGCCTGGCTCTTCCCCCACTCCCTTCCAAATCTCCACACACCTGCTTCCCTGGGTGTACCCCTGCATGGTTTCTGCACAGGCCTATCTCCATGGCCACTTTCCAGGTGGTTTCTGTGCAGTGAAACAGCCAGAGGAGGCAGAGCCAAGAATCTGGTCCAGGTTCCAGTACCTCTGGGATTCACTCCGAGGGCAGGGAGAGGACCATCTGCACAGGCGGGTTTGTGGAGGAATTCCCAGGGTGTTTCCCATCCTTTTTTAAACATAAACTATTTCTCTGGGAAGGCTGGGAAAGCACCAGGCCCCTTGACAGCCCAAGAAGCATGCGAGAGTTTACTTGTGGACCTGCACATGATTGCAATTAGCCCTAGGGCTCTAGCACACTAAAATTAAACTAGGAAAATTGTTTCCATCCCCAGATATCAGCCCGTCTCCTCAGGGGAGTCCCCTGTCACCAGAGGCAGGATCTTGGACCCTGCTGTGAGTCAGNCCATCCCAGTGGGCTGCAGAGAGCACCCACAGGATCCATCCCTGGGGTTTTCACACCCCTTGCACAGCATGGAAGGAGAAGCACTGTGCAGGATTCTGGACTTGCAGGGCACATTCACACCAGCCACACTGTGTCCTGTGTGGGGGACACTCAGCTCCGAGGGTGCCAGCAGCCTCTCAGTGTGTCCCCCATGGGAAGGGGCTCTGGGTGCAGCAGCGAGGCAGCTCCTGGTGCTCGGTGCCCCCGTGGCCACGGCCAGCAGGAGGGGAGAGGATCCCCCAGGGAGGGGAAGAGGGAAAGGAGAAGGGCAGGGTGGTGTGAGTGGGGAACAACAGAGGAGCTGAGGGGCAGGGACCTGTGCTTGTCAGAGTGCCAGAGGCTTGGAGAGCCCCCTGTGAGCTGCAGGACCCCTGGGGCTGCCAGGGAGCAGCTGTGCCCAGGAGCTGCAGGAGGAGGGCATGGGCAGGGGAGCCACAGCAACCCCACTCTTCGACTGCCCCTGCAATTTCTATTCTAGGTTCCCCTCAGGTGAGGATTTGGCATTTCCTCATCCTTGTGCCTTTTGTCTCCTGGCTGCTCTGCTGCTGCCCCGTGTGCTGCAGGGCAGGTCCCAGGTGGGATAGTGTGGCCAAAGCTTGCCCAGCATCAGAGGAACAGCAGCATCACAGCTGGTGTCTCAGTGCAGGTGAGTCCCAGCCCAGCAGCAGCCCTGCTCTGGCCAGCACCCCCAGTGAAGTTCAGTGTGAAGCCTGAAGGGTGACTTGCCCTCTCTGAGCCCTCTTCTGGTTTTCAGCACAGCCAGAATGGTTAAGGATAAACTCAATGCTTTGCCTCTGCCTAAAGTGAGGAGGCAGGGCTTTCCTCCATGTCTTTTAATATCTGACATCCCAACCTCTCTCTGATGTTTCCTGTCTCATGGGGTCTTCAGATTCCTCTCTCCACATACGCTCTGGAGAGGGCAATATCTGTGTGGTTTTGGTGGAGATTAAAGTGCAGAGAAAAGCAGATGACTGCAGCAATGGTTATACTGGCCCTGAGGGAGGAAGCATTTGGTCTGGATGGGGAACAGTGCAGTGAGCACCTCATGTCCCATGAAATGCTGTCCCCTGCCAGTGCAGTTGCACAGCAGCCCACAGGACATGGACATAACTGGGGCCAGTCTGCTGCTCCCCAGTTCCCTGGCACAGCTCTGTGTCCTGCACAAGGCACACCAGTGCACACCAAAGTACAGCTGGCTACACCCTTATCTCTCTAGTACCCACAGTGTCCATACCAACAGCATTCTATGAATCACTGCACTTCCCCAGCAGCCCCAAATTCCTCCCAGTCTTTTAGGCTGGAATTTATATTTGCAGTCTCAGAGTTCCAGGATAGAGGGGGATCTTGGTAGAGCCAGCTCAGCAGTGGGTTCAGGCCCTCAGCAGGCTTGGATGGGGTACAGACAAGTGCAGCAAAGGGAAGAGGGAACTGAGATGTGGCTTGGGAAGAGGGTGAGGGGTTTTGGTCACTCCCAGGACACAAGGAGCAGGGTGATCCAGCCCTGTGGTCTCTCTCCAGGCTCTGCTCTCCACCCTGCCCACAACCAGGCTCTGAGGGAATACACTTGTTCCCTCTGCTTCCTGGAGAGATGGAGCAGATCCTGCTGAGCTGTTGCAGAGCCACCAGCCCCAACCAGGTCACTGCTGCAGTGATCTGAGGGACCTTAATCACAACCTGAAGGAAACACATGGTGGCCTTCACCTGCCTCCTTCAGTACCTTGTGGTTTTCCTCAGTCTTTTCTTAGTAGAGAAAGGAGTGAGAGTCCCCACCCTTGCCAAGAGTGCTTCCAATGTGATTAAGTTTAGTGCTCCTAAGATCTGTCCTGGCAGCATTTCTAGACCTGTTCCAGCAATTCCCAGGGACCAGTCTATCTCCATCGTGTCCCTCACTCTCACAGTGACAGAGAAATAGGTGGGGGTCAATGACTGCATTTTCTGGAGGGTGCAGGGATCTGCCACTGCATTCTCCCAGAGACCTCACTCCAGTGGAGCCCACAGAAACACTGCAGAAAGTGATCAGAGCATGTCCTGCAGTGAGAGCACATGGCAGCACAGATACCACTGCAGGCAGGCCAGGAAAACCATCAAGAGTCTTTGGAAAGTGAAATGCTCCCAGTGACATGGGTTTTAGGAAGCAGGAACTTTGTTAAATAAGAGGTTCATGGCAGGGCCTGGCTGGACCAGTCACTGTGAGCACCCACCCTCCTCCCCTGACCTTGTGGCTGGGCTAGAGCTCCACACACCTCCATGGGAAAGGTTTGGGGTCAGGGTACGTGCCTGAGAACAACAGGATCATTGAGACTGGACAAGCCCTCTGAGATCATTGAGTCCCATCATTACCCTAACACTTAAACCATGTCCCTAAGCAGGCACACGGTTTAGTTTCAGGCAGGGAGGGGGACAGGGCAGCCCACATGCCAGCCTGTGTCACTGGGCACAGCCTGGCTGAGAGCACAGCAGCTGGTCCTGCAGCATGAGGACACCAGCTGTGGCTCCCACAGGACAGCCTGGGGCAAGCTTCCCGATGCAACCATTTCCCAGATGGAAATGCCCTGATCCTTCAAGCTTCTCCTTGCCCTGGGGTCCCTGGGGTCCCTGCTGGTGCTGCCTGTGGCCCTGTCAGTGAGCCCGAGGGCAGGAGGGCAGAGCACACCCTCCCCTCCCTGCTGAGCTGCGGGCTCTCAAGGGAGGCATGGCTTTGGGAAGGCTGCATTAGTCCTTCCCTGGGCCTGACACAAACAGAATTGATCAAAAGCACCTTTAAAAGCTCCCGCGTCCCCGGAGTAGAAGGCTCCTCTTGTTGAAATTGGGTGGGAGAGCTGCGGTTTTTCCTCAGTTCCTTTGATTTGTTGCCTAATGCAGGGGATGGATAAATCTCTAAGCCCTGAGATTTAGGGCAGGATTCATACTTTACATCTTCAGAAGACGTAGTAAACAGCCTTATACTCTCTAATCCTGGGAGCAGGTTCGTACCTGCTCTCTCTGCATAAACTGGACCAGCTACAACAATTTCACATTGTGGCTGAGTTCAAAACATCCCCTTGGGGATGAAATGTTTATTGCAGAAGGTTTTTAAGATGGTTCCTTAGGGAGAAAGGGACTCCCATCTCAGCATCCTGCACAGACCCTGAGGACTGTCACATGGGCACAAAAAGCAGAGAGACTCCAGGAGCAGTGAGACACCGTGGCCTGGAGGAAGGGGTGAGTGTAGGTGCCACAGCAGAGCCAGCTCAGCTGAGTGTGGCTTCCAAAGTTCCCAGAGGAGCTTTGTCCCTTAGACCTTCCCCACCAGCCAGCAGGGGTGGGTGTCCTGCCTGCAGTGCCTTTTTTCAGCAGGGTTAGCAGATCCCAGGCATGTGGGATCCCATGCAGTGCTCCCGTGTCCAGCTGTGTCCAGCTGTGTCCAGCTGCCTCCATCGCCTCTGGGGCAGGCTGGGGTCCCTGAGGTCAGACTGCCCAAGGGTCCCAGCCTTCCCAGGTCACTCCAGAGCCTTGCTGGGCCGTGAAGAGGTTTGTGGTGAGGACAATTGAGCTGGACAGAGCACAGGCACTTTCCCCAGCACCTCTGAGCTGCCAGCCCTGACATGGCAGAGGAGCAGATGGGGGCCAGTTTGGGGTCTGGACTCCACATCTGGGAGACACCATTTAGGGGAGTTTTGGTGAGTTTTATGCAAAACGTGCACCTCTGCAGATTCTCCCAGGGGCCAATGTCACACGGTGCCCTGGGAGGAGCTGCTGACAGTCTGTGGGGTGGGACACAGCTCCCCAGTCACCACAAAGCATGTTTGCCAGTGTGGGTTTAACATCTGACCCCACAGCTCCTGGCAGCTTTGCATCCCCTTGGGATGGCTGCAAGTCCCTGCTCAGGGCCAGTGCCAGGGGCTGGGCAGAGGCAGGGACAGGGATTTCCCTGCAGAGAGGAGCAAGTTACTTACAGAATCTTCAGGCTGTAGAGGCCAGAGAAAGCTTCCCCTGGGATCCTGGAGATCTGGTTTCCAGAGAGGCGTCTGCAGTGAAAAGAAGAGCCAGTCAACATGTGTCAACATCCTTGTGATGACAGTCCCTTGTCTGCAGAGGCTTAACAACTCGTCCATCCTGCCACTGTCCCCTCCAGAGGAGGCTGCAGCACCTGCAGGCTGAGCCACAGTCCTGAGCTCAGGCAGCCCCTGCACATCATCCTCTTGCCCAGCCTGAGGAACAGGCAAAGAAAATCACAACTCCTGCCAGACCTGAACCCAGCATTTTCAGCATCCAGGGACTGCTCATGGCTTAAATCCATTTCCTGGATAGACACAGAGGTCTCCAGTCCACAGTGACCACCCTACAGACCCTGCTCTGTGCCAGGTCTTGGCTTTTGTTTCTGCTCATGTATGGCCCTGGGAGGTCTGTCCCTAAATCCTGGCTGGTGAATGAGGGCAAAGATATGGGGAGAGGAAGACAAAGTAAAGGGCAGCATCACAATGGAAAATGGGACATACCTGGGACACAGAGCAAAGGGCAGGGGAGAACATTCAGAATTTATTGGAAGAATTTATCTAAGGAAACCCGTGGAATTTGCCATTGAACAGCATCACCTGATCTTAGAACTCAAATTTTAACAAGGCCCAGAGCAGGCTGGAGAATTAAAAGACATTTGCATTTTTCACTGACATTAGAAACTGCATCACTGTTATCATCAGGACTGTGGTGAGGGCATGTGGTGGAGTAAAGTCCAGGACTCCTGAATCTAGGCTTGACCTAGAGAAGAGGTGACCTTTCTCTTTCTCCTCCTGTTTCACATGTGAGGACAAAGATGGATGAAGTCTCAGTAGCCATCAGCCAGAAATCATAAAGACAGGTTCAACAACCTGATTAAAACCCTAAATTGCTACTGAATTTGAGCAAGAAACTTGTCTACCTGACTTGGAGTGGAATATTGCATCTCCAAAACAGAGACAGTGAACATCATTTGTGACCAGGCTCATCTCCACTCTCACAGAAAGTCCAAACCAGGTCCAAGAGGCTGGGCATAGATGCTGGCAAAGATATTCATTAAACTTTGACAAAGGTTGGGGTTTTTTTAGGCATTTTGTTCAGGAAGGACACAGGTGTGGAGGCTGAGCAGTGCAATCCTGGCTGGAAGCAGAGTGCATGGGAACCAGGGCTCTGCAAAAGGGGAGACACGGTGTCCTCAGGGGAGTCCCCTGTCACCAGAGGCAGGATCTTGGACCCTGCTGTGAGTCAGCTCCTGAATCCCCCCAGGTTCCAGCTGGTCACGTTTGGGGCACCCATTCCCAACTACAGCCACGCCTGTCACCTGTCAAACCTCAGCTGACCTGTGCCACAGCATCCACATCCATGAACACACCGTCCTCAATATCCCTGCTGCCATCTACCCCAAACCCTACTGCTCCCTGTCCTGACACATGGAGAATATCTATTTCCTTATTCATTGCAGCAGCAGCCTGTCCTTGGAGCTTTGTGTCCACCCTCATCCCCCTCTCCTCCAGGTTCAGTGACCTCAGTTGGCTCCTTGTTCCTCACCAGGCCCCTGATCCTTCTCAGTGTGCTGCAGGAGGCAGGGTTTGATCTCCCCAGCACACCTTGGCTGCAGGAACAAATCCATATGCAGGGCCAGGAGCCCCAGAGGCTGTGCTGGTCCTTGTGGGGCAGTTGCCCACCTGGATGAGGTTTCCCATCCCAGTGGGCTGCAGAGAGCAGAGGCAGCCACGCTCACCTGTGGCAGGGCAGGCGTGTGTGGGTGCCCCGGTGCTCTCCCTCTCCGTCTCTCCCCTCGGGAATCTGGAGAAAATTGCTCCCATAATTAGGCCTCTGACAGCATAAACAGCACAGGGTCGTCTCTTTAATGTGTGTGAGCAGGTTGTAACCTGCCTCTTACAGCACAGATCTGCCTGGCAGGCTGGGCTATTTGTCACTTGGGGGCTGTGATTTGGGGTAATTGCTGCTTTTGATTGCTGATTTCCACATGGGAGGGAGTGTTGTCCGGGAGGCTGGAGTGCTTGCCTGGAGGGGAGGTGTTCCTGCACGGCATCCTCAGCCTGCTCCCTGTATCCGTCCTGCCTGGCTCTGTCTGTCCTCACCTCCCCGGAGCTCCGGGCTGCCCCAGCCTCCACTGCTGGCAGCTTACACCTCCTCCGGGCTAAATGTGCCTCTCGGCTCCTTTCCTGGCAGCTCCGTGCCTCCGTGTTCACTTTCCTGGGTGTGTTTGAGTGTTTGCCAGGTGCCTGCATGGATCTGGGACCTCCAGGATTAGCAGGAGAGGAATGTGAAGCTGAAATGGAGCCCAAGCTGGGGCTGCTGGCCTCAGAAGGGTGGTGGGGAGCCCCAGATGCTGCTGGGACACAGGCAGATCCAGCTTGTGGCATTTCAGCACTGTGGGTAACTCAAAACATAAGTGTGGGAGATGCCCTGGTTTCACTGGGTCCTGTCTCAGGTGACTTTAGAGGTCCAAAGCAACCCCCAGCCCCAGATAAGGCCCCGTGCCTCAGTGGTGCTGCAAATGTTTCTGTCCTTGGCCATCTTGCACTGAGACTGTGCCTTCACCCTGCCTCACCTCTGGCCTCTGGCTCTTCTCCCCACACCTTCACCTCCTCCCTGCCACTGAGGCAGCCCAGCTCCCCTCCCCAAGACTAGAGGTCCATGCCAAGCCAGGAGCAGGCACAAAGAGAGGCACTAACCACAACCACTTCTCTGAACTCACCTCCCAAGGCAACTGAGAGTGTCATTGGGGTCCTAGATGGGCTCTGCTCACTTCTCTGCAGGGACTGGGAGGTGGGACATGTCTGTGTTTATGCACACAGGCTGAGTTTTCACTTTCCTAGAGGGATGCGTGGCTGGGATGTGCACACAGGGCCTGGAGGTGTGGGCTTTGGAGGTTTGCTGGACCTCCCAGGACAGGTGCTGCATGATGCTGGGAGTGTAGCCAGGTGTTCCAGGAGCAGGGCTGTCCCACCTGTCTGAGAGCAGGTCAGGAATGGGTGAGCCTTTTGGGCTGCCCTGTCAAGCAGGAACAGTGACCACAGGAAACGTGTCATAGAACCACAGAAGAGTTTAAGTTGGAAGGGACCTTAAAGCTCATCCAGTCCCACCCTCTGCCATGGCAGAGACACCTTTCACTAGCCCAGGTTGCTCCAAGCCCTGTCCAACTTGACCTTGGACACTCCCAGGGCTGGGGCAGCCACAGCTGCTCTGGGCACCCTGTGCCAGGGGCCTCATCACCTTGACAGGGAACAATTCCTTCCCAAGATCCCATCCAGCCCTGCCCTCTGGCAGTGGAAGCCATTCCTCCTTGTCCTGTCCCTTCAGGCCATTGTCCAAAGTCCCTCTCCAGCTCTCATGGAGCCCCTTTAGACACTGGAAGGTCTCTCTGGAGCCTTCTCCAGGTGAACACTCCCAGTTCTTCCAGCCTGGCTCCAGAGCAGAGGGGCTCCAGTTCTTGGAGCATCTTCCTGAGCATCCTTTGCTTTCATACTTAACTCCCGTGCCAGTTCATCTAAGAGACCCAAGACATAAAAGTCTTCCTGTGTGTGACCCTTCCTCTGTCCATGGTCACTTGGTAGTCTCCCAAATGCTCGTTCCCTCTGTCCCTCTCACTCAAACTCTCCAGAAATTCCCCTGCTTGGCAGACAGGCGCCCATTGAATGTATCTGTGGAATTCAGATCCCACAGGAAGCACAATGAAATGGTTCCTTCCTTTCCATTTAAAATAGAACAATAACATTTGAAGTGATGCTGCCAGTGTGACATCCCCTGAGACAGCTCTTAATTTACTTCTTCTGTGGAGGAGACTTGAGCCAATAACCCCTCCAAGAAGGACAGGGAGGCACTGCCTTTGCCCTAAGCACAGGGATGGGGAGCTGTTCTTGCAGGGCTGAACTTCTGGTCCACAGCACATGAGCTCAGGGGTCTGTTTAGGACAGACTTAATTCCGTGGTATGTCCTGCTGTCCTGAAATTTACAGTGACATAGGGTTGGGAGAAAGGGAAAGCTCTGGATTTAAAGCAACTGATAGAGGAAGAAGAGAAGGGGCAGGTAGGAGGGGAGGGTGGCAGCTGGATATGGCTGGCTTGCTTCAGAAAACTCGGGGTGGATTTTAGATTCTGCCCCCTCCCCCTCCCCTTCCACCACTCCCGTGATTTCTGGGAACATTCCTCCAGGCTTTGATCTGCATTCCCAATACACTCCAAGTTGGAACAAACTCATGGTTTACCACCATATGGTTGCTGCTGTTCAGTTACCACAGGCTCAACCCTCCTGTATCTTGGGCTTCTTGGTCATGCTACAACTTCCATGGCACGCCCGAAGGCTGTGCTGGGCAAGATCGCTCATGTCAGGTGCTCAGGCAGCTCGGTGATGCTCTTATCACTCACATTAGGAGGCAGGAACGTTGCCCATTGGCAGGACAGGACAAACATGTGTGTCCATATCCCAGTGAAATTCTCCCCTTGCCAAACTTTTATTGAGCGTGTCGGCCGCCCCTTTGATCTCCTGCTCGGGTTGGTTTCTCAAGCACTCACACTCTCGAGGCAGTGTGCCCAGACACTCCATGCTCTTGCCTAAACAGTGTCATCACGCCAAGCCTGGGCCTTCCCCGGGGCACACAGGGGACCACAGGCCCCGTGTCATGCCTGAGTTTGTTCTTGTGCTGGTGCAAAGCAGGAATGAAGCCAATTAAGTCAACAAGTGAAAACACGGTGCATAGGAGAAAAGGGCCAGGCCTGGACTCTTCCTTCTCACACAGGAATCTGCAGCTGGTCCTAGTCTGGTATCTCCTGAAGATGCCTCTAATGTGGTCTTTGCTGTCTCACTGCATCCCTGAGGAGAAGACTGTGCCTGTTTCTAGCTCAGCTTGCTGTACCCCCCTCGAATGCCTGTTCCGACTCGATAGATTGATCGCATTTGTTCTTTTGTTTATGGTCCTCAAGCCAGTTTTCAACCCACACGAATGTTCATAAGCAAGCCAGTTTGGGTTCACTTGCCAAGTAATATTAGTAAGACACAGCTCCTTAATGAACAGGACACTGAACACCTTTACTCCATCTCTTTATATCATAAACTGCAAAGGTTTTCAGTTTGTTCCCTCCAAACCTTCAGAGCAGTTTTGACTTTTGACCCTACTTTTGGTGCCCCATTTGGGGTACCCCAGAACAGAGTTAGTCATATGGAAAGCAGTTTTCAGGAAAACTAGGATTAGCTACCCCAACTAGCAAGGACTTTTCAGTTGCTGAACATTCTCCCTGGTCTAAATGGAGTAGAAATAGAATGGAAATCTCTAAATTTTCAAAACATTTTGGATTTGATTTGGGCAGCTGCAATGTCTTGTCCTCGTTGGTCAATGTTCATGATAGGCAACCCCTTAGAAGCCCCTCTCTCCTGTCCTCACCTGCACCTTAGCCAGTTTTAAGGACAGTCCTCACACCATGCACAGGGATGACCTTTGAAAGGCTTTGTCAGAGGAATTATCCTTTAACTCTCTCTGTGCTTTTGCTCACCCACTGAATTGATGAGCAGCACCATCCTCTGCCAAGGATTGGTGCCAGCCAGGGGGACAGAAAGTCCTGGATGAACCAGAGCTGGTCTCCTTGTTGCCAACAAGTTGTACCCTGGTGCCTGCTCTGCACAGGAGTTGTGCAGAACCCTGGGGGAACCCCAGAGGCCAAGAATTCAGAGCTGCAGCTCTTTAGCTACAGCCACCTGGAAATGGAGGGCTGTGCCAGGCAAGGTGCTTACCAAGGGAGCAGGGATTCTGCCTCCAAATCTCAGCATGGCAAAGCAAGGTCATGGCGTTTATGTCACCATAAGAGGCCTCTCCAGCCTGATGTGTGATGGGAAACCACCAAAGCTGCTCTCTCAGGGGTCCCCTCTTCAGACACGTTACTGCTCTGCTCCAGAAACAGCTTCTCAACACAGTGCCAGCACCCTTGAGCATTGCCCAGAAAGGCCAGCCTCCCTTCCAGGGTAGAGCTGTTGCTCCTGAAGGAGCCATGCCCCACTGCCAGCATCACTGCAGTGCACTGCTGCCTCCTGCAAGAGACATTGCCTTGGAGTGACACCCTGTGCTGGACAACTCCCCCAGAGAGGGTGTTCCAGATACCTGAGAGCTGATGAGGGCGAGAGGTGCTCTAACAGCAGCCAGGGGCACCCAAGAACAGCACTGGTGTGCCACATAAGCT
Organism: Rhadina sibilatrix; assembly: GCA_013400275.1. NCBI lineage: Eukaryota > Metazoa > Chordata > Aves > Passeriformes > Phylloscopidae > Rhadina > Rhadina sibilatrix. Next base: position 16,544 of record VWYO01027024.1, on the reverse strand, counting down.
GTGATGGCTCCACTGGTCTCTGGACCCACATGGGAAGAGCAGTGAGAAGGGGGTTGTGTCCCTCACAGGTGCAAGGGAGGAGAAGAGGGCTGCTGCACTCACATTCCCAGCACACATGCCTGCATTTGATTTCATTTTGCCTTTGTGCTGTTCCTTGGTCCCCCAGCCTGGCAGGGAAGGCCGGAGCGGGTGCTGAGCGGGCGGTGCTGAGCCTGCCACGCTGCTCCACGGCACTCCCCGTGACGGTGAGTCCCTCTGCCCCCGGGGCCCGAGAAGAGGCAGGTGAAAGAGCCAGTGGCTGGGAAGGGGTCTGATCTTGCCGCTGTGCCCCGAAGCAGGAGGTGAATGGCAATGAACACCTGCCTTTGGCTGCAGTTTCCCTTCTTGGCACCGAGCGCTCGTGCTTGGATTCAAAGCGCGGTAACAAAGCCCTCGCCGGCGAACACATTTCAACATGTTATTATTCTCAGGCTGGCTTTCAAGATCTCTTTCTATTCCTTCTGTACTGATTGCTCTTGTTTCTCTTGGCTCCCAGCTCTGGCTTTTCAGGCTTCATTAACTGGAATTTATTAGCAACTTTAAACAATCTTCCTGCTGCCAAAAAGAGAGAAAGAAAAGAAGAAGGAAAAGAAAAAAAAGGAAAGAAACAAAGAGGAGACATACTAAACTCTGGGCTGCTCCCTGCCTGTGTGAGGCCCAGGCTGAGCACCTCTATGTCTCAGGTTTTTGTTGGAGGGAAGGTCTGGTGAGCGGCTGTGCTGGGGCTGTGCCTGCTCACGCTGCCTCTCCTGTCTCTGGAGGTGGAGGCTGGGGGGCCCAGAGGGGAGCACAGCCTGGGCACAGCCACTGAGGGCCCCTCTCCTATTGCCTCTTCCAAGGCAGCTGAGTCTGGAGAATCTGGTCTCTGGGCATCCCCTGAGCAGGAGAACTAATTGCACTCAGAAGAAGGAAAAGAGCAGCTCTCAGTAAAGACAAAGGCTGGCAGGGCACACCTCGGGGCCTGTTCTCCTTGCTGGACAGATGAGGCACTGGGCAGTGAAAATAACTTTACCCAGACCACACAGGGAGTGAGCTGGAGCAGCCCCTGTACCCTTCTCTGTGCCCTTACCACAGCACCCCCTCTGGTCCCATGGGGACACATTTGCTGTCCAGATCAGAGACGAGCCAGTGCAGAAATGTCCTGTGGGACATGGCCTGGCTGGGTGTCATAGGTGGCCTGGGTGATTGCTCTGCTGTCCTCAGGACTCTCAGGTGCCACCCTGCTCTTGCTTTTTCCTCACAGGCCTCCACCCAGTGTGGGTGTGTGCAGAGGACTAATGCACTCAGGGCTCAAGAGGGCCCAGCAACCGGGATTTGCAGGGCCCCACAGCAGTGAAACCAGGCACATCTGTCCTTGTTGTCCATGGGACACATGTGCTTCATCCACCCATTTGTGCAGCTGTCTTCCCCTTTCCCATTATTCCTTTTCCTCAGCTGAATCCCAGCTCCATGCACAGGCTCAGCCATGAGTCCTGCTGATCTCTGACTTGTGTGGAACTTCACTTTCGTGAGGAGCCCGGGGTGATGCCGAAATAGAGAAACACAAAGAGGAAGAATCATGAAAGTGTGAAATATCAGCTCTCCTCCATGGGACCCTGGGCTACTGGGGCTAAATCTGATGAGAGAGAATCAGAGAATCATGGGGGAGATCAGGAGGGGAGAACAGTGAGGAGGAGCCAGAGGAACCTGGGCTTTCTCTGACTGGTGAAAAAGATAAGGGTTATAGATCAAAGACAAGGGGTGTCAAGAGTTCCTGGGATGTATCTGAACATTAGATCATTTCACAGAATCTTGAAAAGGAGATTTGAAAATCTGGGTTGAAATTGGCAATTTTTTTGCTGAGGAACCTCTGATTTTTTTCATAAGGCTCAAGCACCTAAGGCATGTTTGGCAATTAAGCAAACATAATTTGAAATACCATTTTCTTTTAGGGATTTACCCAAAGTAAAAGAGTAAATGCTAAGAAGTAACCTGAAGAGGAAGCTATTTTTTCTCTCTCAGGTTAAAAGAAATTTCTGGGGTTGACCAAAGCCCCAGAACATCAGTTTTGGTTCACCTTGAACTGAATTTTGTAAATTTTGCCATTGGTTGCTCCAGCCTGTTACTCACAGGTGTTATCCAGCATGTTAAAGGGAACACAAGATTGTAGATATTAAACTGTTAGAGAGCATCCAAAGGAGGGCAGTGAAGGGGGGGAGGCGTGTGAGGAGCAGCTGAGGGCACTTGTTCTGTTCAGCCCCCAGAGAGGAAGAGGAGTGGCAGGTACTGATCTCTCTGTGAGCAGTGACAGGACCCAAGGGACTGACCTGATACTGTGTCAGGGGACAGAGCTGGTCATGGTCCCAAGCCTGACAGGGTTCAAAAAGCATCTGGACAATGTGCTTGGGACCAAGGTGTGACTCTTGGGGATGGTGCTGTGCAGGGCTGGGAGCTGGACTTGATGATCTTTGTGGGTCCCTTCCAACTCAGACTATTCTGTGACTTTGTGGCTCTGTGTAGAAGGCAGACTGGGGCCATAATGCCACCCCAAATCCCTGTGGGTGAGAAACCTGCAGGCTTTCTATCTAACTGAAGACAGGCACTTGCAGCAAGGATGAGCTGCAGCAGAGTCCTGTTCATTGTCAGTGTTTCCCTGCCTGGAGGGGGACAGGCAGGAGGGCAGGCAGGCAGGGCTTCCTCCTCCCCAGGAGACACAACACTGGGAAACCTGGATTTGGGATACCTGGACTGTCCCTCACTGCTCAGCAGGGGTTTCTGCTCTTCACTCACTTGGCATGTCCCAGCATGGGCAGTTCTGCCACTGGGGTGAAGACAAAGGGCTTGATCTCATGTCACCCTGGCAGACATTGGGAATGTGTCCCAGGTAGATGAAATCAGCAGAGATCTGAGCTGTGAAACCTGAACAAACTTCCCTTGAGGATATCTAAACAAGCAGGATTTGTTTGCTTGACTCTTATGCATGTCCTGGCACAGAGGGTGATCCCAGCCTGGATGTCATGGTGCTGATGTAATGTTGTGGGATGAAAATTTGGTGAAGACACAAATGAAAAGATCAGGGGAAATGCCAGGCAAGTTGCATTATGGGTCAATGACAGCCCTGTGAATGCTGTACAAACTGTCCCTGTCTAGCTGTTGTTGAAAGAATCACTTTTAATTTGCCATAATATATCAAACCCTCCCTTGCCTGATTTCATATCAATTACTTGATTTCCATAAATAGGATTATTATCTTACTGCTATCAAATTCAAGCAGGCACTTTGCTATGCATAGATTTGTGATGCTGCAGTTTGCATTTCTTCCCCTAACTGTGATTTTAGGCCTTTCCAAAGGGGGACTTGTGACACACTGAACCTGGAGTAAAATCTTATCTAACAACTCCCAATTCCTTTTTCAGATTTTCCTCTTTGAATTTTTCCCCTTCGCCTGTTTCATTCATAATTATTTTTGGCTGTGGGAAGCTGGCTCTTTTGGAGGCTATGAATATTTATTCCTTGCTGGTTGAGACTGCTCTGTTTGCACATGACGTAATCTGGACACGGTTGCTTGCAGCAAGACAACTGCTAATTGTGCCCAGCAGAGCCTGGTCTGTGCTGTGGAAAGCCTCAGCACCCCCAGTGAAGGTGCTGAGTGTCCACACTTCGACCTGGATGTTGGTAAAATGAGAAGGGAAAGGCTGCAAGATGGGAGCAAAGTGGTGAAGAGCCCACCTTCTGTGGGCAGCTCTGGCTCCAAAGCCAGAACAGGATCAAAAATGCCTCCTTGTCAGCCTGTAAATAAATGCCTGCTGGGGAGAGGGGCTTGGGGGGCTGGGGTCCTAACAATTCTAATGAATTTAAAATACAGACAGATGATGATCAGTTACAAGACCATTTGAGGTAAAAAAACCTGTAATATAAAATCACAGAATCCTGCAATGATTTGGATTTGGAGCGACCTTAAAGCTCATCTCATTGCATCCCCTGCCATGGGCAGGGACACCTTCCACATCCCAGGCTGCTCCAAGCCCTGTCCAGCCTGGCCTTGGACACTTGCAGGGACCCAGGGGCAGCCTCAGCTTCTCTGGGCACTCTGTGCCAGGGCCCCACCAGCCTCACAGGGTGTTGGGGTGATGTCTGTGATTCTGACCTTTTGGAAAATACCATTTATGAGATGCCAGAGTTGTGCCTTGCGGTGGCGGCAAGATCTGATTCAGAGAAGTGAAAGTGTTTCATTTGGGCAGATTAAGTTGCAGTAACTGTTATATACACAGTGAGTTTACAACACACATCAAATGCAGCATTAATATTAGTATTTCATGAATGCAATAGCAGTGTTTTGAAGAAATTGTGTTTTCCAACAGAAGCTGTTGTGTTGAAAGTACCAACAGCATGAGAATAACACCTGGAGGTATTTCTCATGGTCAAGTGGAGTAAGACCATACAGGTGCAATTTACTCATGCAGAAATGGTCAACCTCAACATTCTGCCCCCTGGGCTCCCGTTTTTGGGGCTCACAAAGGATTCCAGTGGTTTCTTGTGCTGTTGGTTAATTTTCACACTTTCAGAAGTGGGGCCACTCCTTCACTGACACACAGCCACATGCTGATCCCCAGGACTGAGACTGCTGCTGTGCCTGATTGTGTCTGCTCAGGCCTGAGTGCACACTGGTGCGTGGTGGGACACCTCAGCCTCTGGGGAGAACATTTTGGATTTCAGTTCTCCAGGATGTTCCACCCGGACTGCAAAGCCCCTGGGGTTAATGTGTCTCTGGGCTGCAGGAGACTGTGAGGGGAACCCTGTCTGCTGAAGGGGGAATGAAGCTCTCTGATTGCTGCTCTGCTCCAGGGCACAGTGTTGATTTTTGAATGGGAGATTAGGTCCACTTTTATTCTGGCTTTTAGCACATGCACCCCCTCAGCCTGGAGGTGGTGACCTCAGTGAAACCCCTAAGCTGGAGCAGCAAACAAACCCTGTCCCAGCACTCAGTCTGCTTCCATCTCAGCCTGCAGCTGCAGGAACAGCACTGGAGGCTGTGGCCAGTGCCACAGGACTCTCTGAAGTGTCCCCCCAGCAGCCCTGGACCCTCCCCTGCCCCGTACTCACAGCTCCTCCAGGAAGCGCAGGTGCCGGAGCGCGCTGGGCTGCAGCTGGCTGATGTTGTTCATGCTCAGGTCTCTGGAAGGAAGAAAAGACAGAGGTTTCTGATCAGTCATGCAGAGGTTTGCATGGGATAAACCTCAGTGCCAGGCTCTGTGTCCCTTCTCTGCTGAGAGGGTGAGAAGCCTCTGCAAACAGCATTTCAGCATTAGCAGCTGATCACAGCCCAGGCCCAGCCTGCAGAGGGATGGAGAGGAGTAGCCAGAGAGAGCTGGCTCCTTCAGGGTGGTCTGCCTGAGCTTCTCCAAGTTACAAAGCAAGTTAGGACATTTCCCAACAGCACAAGCAGTATTGCTGTCTCACAATTTTTGGAGAGCGAACAGGAAGCCCCATGACACTGGAATAGGACAGTCTGTCCTTGGGCCCAAGAGCATCTCTCTGTCACCATGGTCATGCCAGCCCCCACAGGGAGCTCTTCCAGTGTGTGCACAGACATCTGCTTTTGAGGAGACAGCAGGCCATGAGTGAAGGGGTACATCCCACTGGACTGGCTTTCTCTACACTGTACAAACAAGAGAACCACACTTGGGGCAGGGACTGGCTCTGTGGGTGACAAACACACAGAGTTAGGAAGTGGAAGGTACCTGGCTGATTGTGCTTGTCTCACTCTGCCAGCTAAAGGCTCATCTCCTCTGCTTGGGCTCCAATAGAGCCTCTGGAGGAAGCTGTGCTGGTACCCAGAAGGTCCAGGGTGGTGCTGAGCCTGAGGCCCTTTGCACTTTACAGAGTCACCATGAGCTGCCTGCAGAGCTCTCCTCACCTCAGGGCATGAGAGCAGCTGAGTCTGTCCTGAGTGGTTCAGTACACAAGCTGCTATTTGGAAAGAACAAGGATGTTTCCAGGCACCAAGGCTGTTCTTGGGGTCTGACATCTGATAACTGTAACCCTGCCCTGATGAGCAGCTGCACAAGGAGAAACCCATGCTGTTTACCCCAACCTAGACCAGGCTGTGTCCACCTGAGCAAGGGAGCATTGACCTTTAAAGCCAAGGGGTGAGACGAGGCTGAATTAAAAGCTGATGTGGTTAAAACCAATGGGAATAGATGGGGCATATCCCCCACTGAGCAAAGCAGTCCTGGGCAGGGTCACCTGGGGTGCTGGAGAGTCCTGGATGAGGCAGAAGGGGCTGCCCTTTGTCACTGGGCACACACAGGGCACTGCTGGGCTCCTGGGAGCCTGGGCCAAACAGCAGAGACTGATGGGTGGGATGGGAAAATGAGGAGAAACAACAAAATGAAGGCAATTTATTTACTCTTTCCTTCTGCAAACCTCACAGACTTTGTGAGCCTGAGGAAGGATGCTCCCTGTCCTCCCAGTGTTACTGGTAATGCCTTGGCATCGGAAGGAGGCTTGTGACAAGGACAAGGACAGGAGAATGAAGGAGAAAAGACCCTGAGGAGAACCCAGCAGTTCCACAGGGACCTCTCTCTGAGCTATTCCATATGCTCAGAGCACCTGAGATCCTACAGGTCTCAAATCAAATGATCTGGAGCATCTCAGCTGGCTTTGGGCTCTGGATAGGAAATTGCTTCACTGAAGAATGAGTTAATTGAAAAATTTACTGAGATGCCTTTGTACTCCTCAGTAAAAAAATGCCTGAGTTTTGCTGGTAAAGATCAGAACTCCCAGTGGAGGGCATTGGCTTCTAAATTGTGACCATTTTCCACAAAAATCCCAAACTGCCATGTTCTAACCAGCTCTGTCTGGCATTGGTGGAGGCAGGTGACACATCAGGAAGGTTGGAAGTTGTCTCTGTGTATTCTCTGCAGAGATGTCCTGTGACAAACCCACACACTTCTGTCAGCACCTTTGAAAATACCCCTGGAGAAGTTTACTTTTTTCTTTATAACTTTCTCTTCTCCAAAGAAGTAGCAGAAAACTCACCAAAAATCTATGAGGATTCAAAATTCTGTTCTCAGAAGGAGTGCAAAAAGGAAATTATTGCCTGCACTGTTCTGTGTGCAATGCTGCATTCCATATTTTGGTGATCCCGGGATACAAGGGTTAAAATACTATTTTGTGCTGCTTCTATTTTTATTTTTAAACCCCCAAGGGCAGTTGCTACTTAGCACCCATTAAAACATCTTTTTTTCCTACATCAAAGTGTCTCCTGTTTGTGTTGTAATGAATCTGTCTGATGTTTTGACATGTTGTGGAACAATGTGAAAATAACGAAAAATAATGTAAAATGAAAGACTGTGAAAGAAAACACAGATCTGAAACATCCAAGATCTCCTTGAAACTGTGAGGCATATTCCTTAAGTTGCCTTCTGCTGGCAGTGTAGAGAATACCCTTTGCTTGCTGCAGGAGCCACTTTCCAAGCCCCGTGGAGCAGCCTTTTGTGTGCCCAGGTGCTCCCCAGGTGTGACGGGGACAGTTGGACACCTGGGTGGGTGGTGGCTGCAGGGATGTGCAGATCCCAGCACCAGGCCCAGACAGCAGCAGGGCTGTAGGAGGCTGAGGAGATGGGAGGTCAAATATCTTTCACAAGCATAGAATGGTTGGGTTGGAAAGGACCTCAAAGCTCATCTCATTCCACCCCCTGCCGTGGCTGGGACACCTTCCACTGTCCCAGGTTTCTCCAAGCCCCATCCAACCTGGCCTTGGACACTTCTTTTCTCCTGCCCTGATCAGTACCTAAAAGGAACAAAATACACTGGTTTCTGAAAAAAATCTTCCAAAAGGCAGAGGAGACATACCCTCTCATGCCCCACAGCTCCACAGCATGTGGGTTTTCTTAAAGCCACCCTTCCCTCCCTCCCAGCCTCCTGCAGCCCTGGGGCTCCTGGCCACGGGCAGATCTGAGACAAGGGGCTCTCTGCCACCATCTCTTTGGGCAGTGCAGAAAAACCCAGCCTGTATTTTCAAGGTTGTTACACAGAAAACACTTTGAGTAATTTTATGTAAAAGTCACTGGTGTTTTGGCTGTTTGAACACTCTGGTGGTTTGCAGTCCTGCAGGGCTCAAGTGCAATACATCAACACTGACAGCCCTGAAAAAGGCACCCCCAAAGTGCAAATCCTGGCAGTGGTTTGCCAGCTACTGAGCAGCAAGGCAAAGGCTCCAGGGATGAGTTTTGCCATTAACTCTGCAGTGGGACATCCTGCAGGGACCCCCCAGCAGCTCCTCCAGAGCAGGGGACATCACATCCGACCTGGGGTGGTGGAATTCCTGGCCTGGCCGTGGTGTGAGGACAGCAGGGAATGTGCAAGGACAAATGGTGTGAAGGAAGAACAAATTCCTCCAACGGCTGGAAATAAACTTCCCAAGCACAGCCCTGGACTCGGTGATTTTTCTAGCCACAAGAGTACGAGATGTTTCTCCACAGGCTGTCCATGCTTGTGTGAAAGCTGAGGCACAGGATTCTTGCCTGAAGTGTTGTGGGAGTAAATATTTGACTTATTACTCATTTAAAGATGTTGTTGACTTGTTGCTGTGTTTTCCCAAGCTCGTGCTTTTCCTCTTAGTAAGGTTTCTTATGTTATGTACATCCCCAACACATGCAAGGGTGGAAATGCTTCCTGTCAGAGCAATCAGAGAAGCTGTTTATCTCTCCAAGTGTTTGGGGGTGGTTACTTCAGTCAGCCACATTGAGTTAATTTAAAAGGAGCCCATGGTGTTTGAACCTTGTCGGAATATTTTTTCTGCAGCATCTAGCAGAAGAAATAGGGATCCATGGATTAAATGGGTTAGGGGCTCCTCTGACCTTTCTCAGCTGTGTCAGTGACTTTGACTTTCCAAGCTAGGGCTCTCTTCTGAGTGACTGAGCATCCAAGGAAGCCAAACAAGTGCTGGGTCACTCATGTCTCTGCATGGCTGTTGTCATTTGCACTGGAGAAACCATTGCAAAGGTGAGGTCTCTACCAGAGCAGGCAGTACAGAAGTGCACAAAGAATATGATTCAAATCCCAAAGTCCCTTAAACTCTAAAAGAAACGAGAAATGTAGAAGAAGAAATGGGGTGCTGCAGCTTCACCCAGGCTTGCAGTGGACGACCTGCAGAGGAACTGTCCAGATTCTTGCCTTTTGAGTTCATGGTACCACTCAGCAGTGGTGCTCTGGGACAAGCCATCCCTCTCCTGTCCCAAGGCTCCCCTGTTCCTCCTTCCCCAGTGACTGGCCTGTCTGCCCTCTCTACAAAATATCAAATAAAAGCAGGAATTCTTTTGCTGTCAAATCACCCTTCATGGCTGTGGTCTGGAATGCTGCCAGCAGAGTGAACTACTCTACTGCTCCCAGAACTGAAACTCTGCTCTCGTATCACCCCGCTTACCCAAGAAGCAATGCCTTTTAATACCTCTTGCATTAGGTGTAGAAAATACCTATGCTTTCAAATGGCACTGCACCAAAGCCATCGTGGCTATAATTAGTGTGATTTAACTTTCCCCCCTTCCCCAACTAATTCTAAACATTTATCGTAAGCATTTCTAACTTGTACCTGCAGGAAAACTGAGACACAGTTCATGGAAACTGAGCTCATGTGATTCAGCCTCAGACCTTACAACTCCTCTGGCCCTCGAGGGGTTCCTTAAATTATTTGCTTTGATGTCACCTTCTTTCATGAACAACCTTTGATTATTCCCTGATTAGCTGATCTTCCTTACCAGAAAACGAGGTGACACACACGCTGCTCTGGGTTCCCCGGTGGGCCGGCCTGCCACGCTCTCCACCCGCGCCGTGAGATGGTGACCACAGAGTTTTAGCTCCGGGAGGAGATGAGCTTTAAAGATCAAAGGGGTTTATCCTTGGCATCCCTGCCGGGGCAGGCTGTGGTGGTGTGCTCCGAGCCGTGGCTGTCACCGTGGGCAGGGTGCAGCTCCCCGGGGAGAAGGCAGAGAAGGCACCCGCGGGGCTGTGTGGCCGTGCAGGCTCTGGGCCAAAGGGGCAGCGTAGTGGTGCATTATTTTATTTGCCTTTTAATTGTTAATGGTTTGTTCTATGTACCCCGGTTTAATCCCCAGTTTGGTTTATCCCACCGCTGTTCTGCTATGTCAATCTCTGTTCCCCCGCCCCTCAGACCTGTCAACGCTGACGCAATCTCCCCCCTGCTTCTGGAAAGTTCTGGGGAGAGCGTCGAGTGATTGGCCGGGATGCCGGGGTCCCGCCCCCCTCCCCAGGGGATTTGTCCCTTCTCCTGTCTCTCACGCCTGGAGCGACTCCCTGATTGGTCCCTTTGACCCCTTCCCCCCCCCATATTAAAGCAACGGTCACTGGGCAGTCCCCGCCTTGCCTGGGGAGACCCTCTGAGGTGAAGTTGCGCTCCTACTCGGGGATTCCAATAAACTTCCTTGATAAACCCCCGCAAAGCTCTCCTTTCATCATTCCTTCGCCATAGTCACGCTGCTGCTAAAAGGACCCGGCGGGAGCGGAGCGGCGGCAGCGCGGGCTAGCCAAAGCAGGCGGGAGGGACTGACTCCCGGAGCCCCCGGGCTTCAGGGCAGGATTTTGTGCTGCGGTGAGGGGGCTGCACAAAGGACATCCTGCAACCCCGCCTGCCTCAGTTCCCGCACCCCTGCCAGGCTGGCACTGAATCCTCAGAGGGGAAACTGAGGCAAGGACGAACCCAAAAGGTGTTCTTAGTCTCAGGAATAGTCCCACAGTTTAATGCAGAACCTACACCTTGGACCTGAAGAGAGTAAGGGGCCGAATACGTGGCTCAGAGTGGTTTTGTGCCCTTTCGGAAAGAGAGAGGGAGGTGAGGGGTCAATGGGTGCTGACCCAGGGAGAGGTGAGGCACAGGTGGTGTCAGGTGAGGGTTATTTTTAATATTTAAATATTTACTAACAATCATTGTTATTCCCAGGGGTTCCTGGGAAAGGTATTGAAATACAACATTTTGTCTGAACATCTAAAACACCAAAACAGCCAGTGCAAATATAACAAAACTACTTAGTGCAATACAACACCTGCATCCCCAGGGTGTTCCTCTAGGGACAGCAGGGTTGATGCCTCTCTCACAAACTCAAGGCATTTAAAAGCTGCCCACAAAACTGAGGGGAAGACGAGCCCTGCCCATGAGCCCCAAAGCTCCTGATGTGTGTCATTCCAGGCACAAGGCAAAGTATTTCCCCAGAGATGTGCTGCAATGGGAATTAATGCAAGCAGAGGCCAACAGACCTAAAGCAACACAGGCTGAATTCCAGCAGGACCAGGAGGGTTTGAAGGGGAAACTGCAGGGGGAGGGTTTGGCTGAGGCCAGTTGGAGACACCTCAGGGCCAGATGTGCATCTGGCCACAGAAAATTGCACACTGCTGGCAGAGAGGTGCTCTCTTCTCACAGGACAAATGTCCTATGGAAAGAGCAACTCCTACCTGTGGCTGGGAAAGGACATTCCCCAGCCACCCCTGTTGCTCCAAAGGGACAGAAAGTCTCTGGTCCTTAGCTTCAGTCTCCTGAGGTGCTCTCCATGGGTCCCTCTGTCACTCAGCAGAACAAGGAGCCTGTGGCCTCCTGCTCTGGCAGCTGCCTCCAAGAATTTTGTTCTGCAAGGTTTCTGCAAGCTTAGGTGGTTGTTCCTGGACCTTCAGGGAGCCCACAAGTGGGGTAGTCCATGGGCTTCCCTGGTACTTCAGTGAAATCCAAAGTGTGTGGCTACAGCTGGAAATGATGGCAGACATGGCCCGAGTCTCTGGACAAGACTTTCAGTATTTTGGGAAAGGGACCTCTTGCTCCCTGTTTGTAAGGAGGCAAAGTCACCCCAAAGGACAAATCTGACTGAGATCCTGGTTTGGGCCTACAGGAAGCTGCTAAGAGTCCCAGATGGTGACTGCCTTCACAGCCTCCAAGTTGCTCTGCTATACGAATATGTTCATATTTTTCAGGATGTTCAGGATATTAATGTGCCCTCTTCTCAGCCCAGGCTCAATCTAGCCCCTCTCACTTTTGGTGCTGAACATGTGGCTTCCTGGACAACACAAAACTCTTCCTTACACTCAGGCAGGTGAGCAGAAAATTTTGTGATTGTGAGGAGAAGCTAATGACCTGGTATCCTTTTGATTAATTAGTTGCACAATTACAGCATCAAGGCCTCCCTGTCCAGCAGTCTGATTTCTGGGGGAGCTGAACAAACCAGACCAAAATTCCCATCCTCATCCTGGAAGAGTCCAGCATCCAACACTAGGCCTGTTCCTGTAAGGCATGAAACAGTCTGGAATCCCTGGGTGCTGAGCACTGCCTGTGCCTCTCTCCTGGCCACTCTCATCAGCACCCAGTAGAAATGCACAGTTACACCACCAGAAAAGAAGCCCAAAGGCAATAAAGGATGGTTTCAGAAATACTTCACATTATACTAGAGTGATTCATAAAGGTTCTCACTATCTCTTTTCCTCTTTATCTTGAAATCTCCAAGGTCACCACAAAATGCCTGAATTGCCTGGGGCAAAGTTGGGGCTGAGGATAGAATGGTACCTGGAGCCATAGAACCAGCTGAAATTCTTCCTAAAAGCCTGCAGGTTGAAAACTACACTAAAGGTAGTCTCCATAAAGAGAAGGAGAAAGGAAAGATAAAGAGATCAAAGCAGCAAGAGCTTATTTGCATCACACCATATCTGGAGGCACCAGCACTGCTTCAATCCCATATCACTGCAATGAGCAAGAGCAGAACGTGTTTCTACTCCCACCTCTCCACGTTTGAAAATAGATCAGTCATCTTAGATCATCCCCCATGTGTAGGCCCTATCCCAGATCTCCACAACATTTCAATAATAAAGTCTCAGCCAAGGCCAGTTTGCTGGGGTGAGATTCAGCCCCTTCCTGCACCGGGGCTTTAGAAGCTGGGTCTGTGCAGTGAGAGCAGTGACCCTTGACAAGTAAGGCTCTGATGACACCCTGGCTACTGCTCCTGTACCTTGTCCCATCCCTGCCCTGGCTTTGCCCTGTGCCCTCCAGCGTGGGAGCAGGAAGGGGCTGAGCAGGGCACTGATGCTTTTCTGCCCCTGGGAAGGGCTGGTGTGAGAGCCCACACGGTGAGAACAGCAGTGAATTTCTGTGGAAATACTCCTGGGAGAGTAACTGATCACCTGGAGAGCAAGTGGTGACAGTGATGAAGCAGACTGATCACAGGGGGTAAGGATCTGGCTCAGTGTACATGAAGAAATCACTTCCAGAAACCCTCTGCCAGGTCAGGGCTGCCAGTGCATCCCATCCCACCCCACAGGGCTGCCAGGGGGAGGACAGAGGAGACAGGCAGGTGTGGGGTGCAAGCCCAGGGCAGGGTAGAGGTTCAGGGCACTTGGCAGAACAGGCTGCAGGCAGAGGGAGGAGATGGGGCTGAGGAACAGCAGCCCCTGTGCCAGGAGGCAGGAAGGAGACTTGGATCAGAACATAAGGGCACTCTTTCCAAATTGGCAAAATTGTGAATTTTGCATAGAGTGCCATAGAATCCCATAAAATATCCTCAGCTGGAAGGGGATCAGAGATCGAGGGAACTCCTGGCCCTGCACAGGACAGCCCTAACCATCTCACCATGTGCCTCAGAGTGTTGTCCAAGTGCTCCTTGAACTCATGGAGATGTTTTTCCTGGGCTCTGTCTCCTGTCTGTAGCTGTGCTGGCTCCCAAGGAACGTGACCATCCCAGGGGAAGGCACTTGTGCTGTGAGCAGGCAGGGAGCAGATGGCTTGCCTGGCTGGATACAGCTCTGAGGAGCACCACAGGCACTGTCATCTCCTGGCCTGCAGGTGTTTGAGTGCTGTGGTGGTTTCTGTGCCCATCACACAGGGCTGGAGATGGGGAATCTCATGCACCAAACTGAGGAGGAGGCTGGCAGAGCCTCCTGCCATCCCCTCTTTCACCTTGCAGGCAGAGCAGCCAGAGCAGCAGCCTGCTTTGAGCTGGACGTTGGGCAAGGATCACACTTTGTCTTTTCTGCAAGTTCATGTTTTCAGTGATTCCCATGAAAGAGAAGTCCAGAAGGAATTGGTTTGGCTTGATCAAAATAATAAAAACCACCTTGTTTTCCACACCACCTTCAGTGCTGACATTAAGAAAATCATCCCAGAAAGGACATTCTAAGCCAGCAGTCACATGTGCCTCAGAGTGCTTTCTGTCCAGAAAATACTTTCTGCCCAGGACTTCTCAGCCTCTTCAGAACTCTTTTCTACATGTTAGCCTAACTTCATAAGATTCAGAGCTGGCAAGTGGAAGAGCTGGGCCAACCATAACATTTTCATTCGTGTGAGCACATCAAATCTAAGAGAACCTCTAAACTAAAAAGAAATATTGGGGTGTGACTGAGAGCAAGAACACTTTTTAAAGCAAGAAAAATGATATTGCAAGTGCACATCCTTTCTTCCCACCATGTCCTTTGGAGCTGCAACAGCCCAGCAACATCCTGACTTTTGGCAACTAAATGATCTCCACTAGATCCCTGAAATGAACCTCACATCCCCTTGTGTCCAGAGTGTGGGGTTGTTCCCTGTCCTCCTCCAGGTCTCTGCTGTGTTTCAGGTCCCCACTCGCCAGGCTTTTTGGGGACAAAATTCCTCCCGTGGGTGGAATTGTTCTCTTAACCCAGAAGAGCTACCAGGGAATGGTGAACCCAGGAGCATCTTCCTCTTTGCTGCCCAGCCAAAGCCTTTTGGACGAGGTAAAGAGCAGTAAACAGCAAACCAACACAACTGGTGCATCTGTGGCATTGCCATGCAAGTGTCCTGGAAACCAAATGAGTGTTGGAAATGTGTCCCCTCCCAAATACTGCAAAAATTAACCCAGATCTGGAGGGAACCAGGACAGCAGGCCCAGGATGGTTGTAAGCCACAGGGCTGTTCTAGGCAGCCAGAACTCCCTGGCAGGGGCTCCTGCCAGCAGACTGGAGCTGTTCTGGTACCCTCAGCACCCCAGAAAGCAGCTCAGCCACTGCAGCCTGCCCTGCCTGCTCCGTGGGCTGCCCACAGCTCCCAGACCCCTGTGGGCAGTTCACTGCAATGTGCAGAGTAAAGGGATTTACAGCCCGCCTTGTGCCCACTGTGTGATGGTCAAACCACTCCTGGAGCCCACACGGTGGGAACAGCAACGAATTTCTGTGGAAATGTTCCTGGGAGAGCAACTGATCCACCTGGAGAGCAAGGCCTGTTGTAGTGACACTGGTGAAGCAGACAGATCCCAGGGGGTAAGGATCTGGGTCAGTGTGCACCTGCAGAGAGCAGAACTCCTCTGCTTGCAGGTGAGTGAGAAGGGGTGTGCCACGGAGCACCATGCTGGTCTGATGCAGGAGGAGGGTGCACTTTTTATCTACAGACTGCTGGCAAAGAATTTTATAGAGTGTCCCTGTACAGACACAAGACAAAGATACAAGACAAATTAACATAGAAGAAATCTCTCTGTGACTACTCAGGGTGATTGTTCATCTGTAGCCCTGGTTGGTGCCTGTGATATTTTAGTTTCTCTGAAACTCTTTCCCAGACACTGTTCTCTCAGCAAGAGACACGTTTTTCTAACTGTAACCTTTGTTTACATTCCTTTCCCTAGGAGGGACTTCTTCTTGATGTCCCTCTGCTCTGACCAATGTGATTGAAGATGTTTGTCTTTCTTTCACCCATTGGGTTGTTCTTTGTAAAACAGCATAAAAGGGAGGAAATAAATGGAGTCTTTGTCAGCCTTCTGAGTCAGAGTCTGTGTCCTTGTGATCTTTAACAGTGTCAGTACCTCTGGCTCAAGGGTGCCTAAATCACTGATTCCCAGGAGCAACCAGTGGGTCCAGACAGGCTGAGGGCAACACAGAGGCCGAGGTTATTGGAACTTCTCTTCTTGGGGCCCCCAGAGGCTCTTGGTGAACTTCCATGAGCAAACACCTGAGACTTGTGAGCTGGCTGTGCTGGACCCCTTGTGTGACCCAAGTGCTTCCTGAGTGTGTACGTGGCTGGGACTGGCTTTCAGACCACCAGCTTGGTACCTGTGCCCCGTTCAGAGAATGTGCTGGGAGCTCTGGTTCCCCTTCCAGGAGCAGGCTGAGGGGGAGATGGGGTGGGTTGCTGCACACGTCTGCCACAGACAGGCTTCCAGCTGCAGGCTGGGGGCTCCTGTAACCGCTGTCACCCACATCCTTTCTTGGATTGCATGAGGTCTGCACAGAGCAGATTTGGCCCCACATATTCTGGAAAAGTATCAGTTGGAAGTCTGAGGAAAGGCAGTATTTGAGTTAGGCAGTTCCATCTCTGCTGGAGAGCTGAAAGCCCTCGTGCACACTTTCTGTGGTGCCCACCACTGATTTGTGCAAGAGCTCCTTGCACATCTGGCCCAGAGCAGCCACCTCTGCCCTGTTTCTTTTCAGTGCACACATCCCCCCTGCCCTGCCAGCTCTGACACACCCAGGGCTGTCCAGGGATCCCTGCAGCTGCTGCCTGTTGTCTGCAGCCCTGCTCCCCTGACCCC
>VWYO01027023.1:165077-184877 GCA_013400275.1 Rhadina sibilatrix | reverse complement strand
TGGTTACATAACCCAAGACACCTTATTTACAGAGGATGATAGTGATATGACTTTGGATAAAGTGAAAAAAAAACCCAAACCAAACAGACAAACAAACAAACAAACAAAAACAAAAAAACACAGGAGAGACAGATTAGAAAAGTAATTGATAAAAAGAAGTAGGAGAAAAGCAATGAAAGTTGTGAGGGATAGGTGTACCCTGGTGGTGAGATGAAGCAGCAGTGAAGAGTCTTGTCAGTAGCTCCGATAGCAAAAGAGAATGGTATTAGTGCACTACACTCCAGCACCATGTCAAATACTACTGCAAAAGCCAGGGAAGAAGAGGGCATCATCCTTCATTCTGAATTTGCTATCCTTACATGGGGTGTCACCAAGTGCTATATTCATAATTGTCACCTTTGCCACTTTAGGAAAACTTACCATTAATTTGCCTAGTTATCATTGTTCCAGATAAAAGATCTACTTGTCAAAATAAGAGCCAGTTGCAACTAAAATTTGATTGGGACTTTAATTCTTTTATCCCCAAGTGTGTAAGGTTTCCTAGACCAATGTTTTGGTTAAAGCGTATTCCTTGCCTCTCTCAGAAGAACTGGTATCAAGATAAGTGAACTGAAATAACTAAATGGCAAGGTGACCAGTTATTCCTTAGTTATATGAAGCACATTGATTTTCCAAAGGCTATAGAAAATGTGTAGATTTATTCTAATATGTATATTTAAAGAATAAAATATATCTAAACAAATTCTAGTAATTTCTGCACTTTTAAAATGTAGCTCAGAAGAGCTCTTAGTTAACAGTGGGAGCTGAGCCCCACTGAAATTCTTTTCAATTCCACTGAAGAGACATATAGTTCTTGGTAGTGATAAATCATTTCATATCTACTCGGAAGAACTTCACAACCTTTTCTAAATTAATTTTAAAAAATCAATATAGAAAGCCAGCTGTAGGTCCAAATACTGGAATTGATATGTCACCAGAAAAGAAAGTTAATGAAGACAAGATACCACTAAAAGGATTCAAGGTGTTACCAATGAATATTAAAGGCCCAGGCCTGACATCATCCAGACTTACATCAGCTTTTTATCAGCTGAGGTTCTGACCACGAACTTAAGAGCAACCCAGGGCCAGATGCAGCCTACCTACCACATGAAAGTGGTTTCCTGGCTCCAGCAGGACCTCCTAATGAGGCAACCAGACTTCTTCCATAGCTTCTCCAACAAAAAAAAAGATCTTCTGGAGAAGTTACTTTTCAGCATTTCCAAAGGCTGCATCAACTAACAGAGTCAGGCAAAAAAAAAAAAAAAAGAGTCACATCAAAATATTCTATTAAGAATATTTTGTCAAGTATTTTTGATCAAGCAGGACCAGTGGAACAAATATAACATTTTTTTTTCACAGAGCAGTCTTATAGTAATAGCGTCTTAAATTCCAGAAGTAACATAATTGAGATATTAAGTCTTGCCTGCCCTGAGAAACTTTAAACCCATAGCTCTGCTTTCTGAGAAAGTGTCTGAATTCATAAACTGCAGAGCCTGGGGCTGAGCAGTTAGCCTTCCTGATGAAAAGGGAATACTTTTAGTTACCAGGAAAGTCATACAGAGAATAAGCAAAAAGAAGTCTGTTGGCTTCCTTATGACAAGGCCTCTTCTGAGATTTAAGATTTTTCTTTTTTCTGATCAATGTTTCCAGGGGTAATCATGCATTTTACCCAATTAACTTTAAACATAAAGTTCATAAACAATCTATGACATAGAGTTCAGACTCTCATTCCCTCCCACCTCCACACCCAGCTTGCTGAGTGACACAGTAAGAAATCCATGTTTGGAAGTGTAAAATCAGATAGAACAGGATGATCAAGGGCAAATTAAGAGTTTCCCATTACAGGGTTTTCTCCCAGGTGACAGTGTTCATTGGATTTGTCCCAAATTCATAAATTTCACTGCTTAGCACTTTTTAAAAAATAATTTTTAAATATTGATCATATTGGTTAAGTTCTTTTTTTTCTTGACTATAATAATAAGATATCTGTTTACAAATAAAAAATAAGTAGATATGATGTCTTTTATTTGGACTTTAGCTTTTGTGGTGTTTAGGGGTGTTTTGGTAGTTTTGGTTGTTTATTTGGACTTTTTTGCAGCATTCTCTATAAATTTAAGAACTTTGACATAGGTGAGTACATGTATAAAATGTTTATTTTTCATAAAGAAACATTATATTAAAGGTTAAATAAAAATTCTTCATTATAATTATTAAAGGAGCTGAATTATGCAGATGTATTTCAATGGGTAACATGCTTAGATGCCAATAGTCTTCTCACAATATAAGATTTTAAACAAAATTTTCCATACTATACCATGCACTCCATAAATGATAAACAATAAATAATCATCATGTATCTGTTTTTTTTCTCATAACTGGAATATGCACAATGCATTATATTAATTTTTATTCTTTGACTTTTTTTTGTGCTTAAAGCCATGAATTTAATTTTCTTCTTTCCCAGAGATGAAAATTAATTGAACATCCCAAACTTATAGCACAGTTTCAGTGGAGGCTTTTGAATCAGCTTTTGCATTTTTGAGGTGGTTTCTTGGTTACATCAAGGTCATCTTGTTCTGTTTCTATTCAAACTGGCTATACTTCTGAATCAGCACTATCCTATGAAGCTGCAGTCAGTTTGTAACTAAGACTTCGTTCACAATGCTGGTTTGCCTGGTTTGAATAAGAAAACTTTCAAACCAATGTAGAAAATAGCTGGCATAATTTCAAATACTTGCTTTGCCCCATTCAGTTGAAGGGGATATACCTAAACTCCATAACCCAGACAGGTGTTATATCCTGTGAGCTATGGGTTTCTCACCTTCATCTAATGATTACATTCTATTGATCAGGAAAAGAGACTGAGAAAAGCAAGACAAACAAGTATCCAAAGGGTCAAAGCAAGCAAAAAGTATTTCATGAATACCTTTAATGTGAGAAGACAAAATTATAGAAGACTTGATCTGAATGTTGCAGTTATGAAAACATAGTAAGTTATTCCAAGATTTTCTTTAGCTTCACTGTTTCATGATCTTGAATTTTTTGTTCTGAAATTAAATATTTGTCTTGCCTACATTTTATATAAAGTCAGTCTGCTTCTCTGGAGATCTTCTCTCTTGACAAACTTGTATTGCCTAATAGAATACATTTTGTTATTATACCAATGTCTGCTTATAATACTTGTGTCTACCAACTCTAATGATAAATGCATGCCTGCAAGCTTCTCAGAATGATGGGTTTGAATGGTCCTGAAGGAACAGAGCTGAATAACCCTCCATTTTTAAAGTTAGAAACATAAATAAAGAAAAACTACTGTAAAATAATAATTTTTCAGAAAACAGAAGTGACTTTAAAAGGAAAATAAAAAATATGCAAACTAATAATTAATCTAAATTATTGTTTTATATGCAGTGTGACAGTTACTCTTGGAACTATGGTGTAATAGTCTTCAGCATTTCAAGACAATTTTATTAGACTGTATGATAGAATTCTGTATGCAAATACACTAAACTCTGATAATCTAACATGAATTTCCCATTTCAACGAAGCAGCCTTCAATACTTGTAAGAAAATGAAAGATTTATTTTTGTAAAGGCCCTAACAGCAAAAAGTATTCTGATTCCAGCTATATTCAACCCTAAATCCAATTCCTAAGTTCAGTCCATGGATTGAATATTCTAGGATTATATCCTGGAAACCAGAATAAGTACCTCAATTACTTTTACTTACTCCGGTATCTTTTTGCAAGCTAATGTCTTTATCAAACTATATTTAATGCTGAGGAGCTCTTCTCATGGTGGTCTGCTAAAACAGATTGTTTCCTCTTTTAATTAGAGTTTCATTTGCATGAAGAGTATCTTTGATTAGAAGCATTTACATCTTATTTTTTACCACGACCTTCTGTGAAATTATAATCATTTTCATAGCAATAATTTGAGATATCATAAACAGAAGATTTTTAATTCAAGTAGAGACAATAGGCAGATAAAATCCTGTTTTCACTCAAGGTTGTTTGCCATATGGAAAATAAGAAAATGGGTTACATAAAACTGCAGAGCATCAGCAGATACTGCAGCGAGAGCTCTGAAGACTGATGTTTATCTGCAGGGCAGGTGTCACTACTTTTAGCCTCTCACACAGACATACTGGTAGGTGTTTCAGCCTTGTTTTGGAAGAAGCGCATCTAAGAGAGCCTATGAAGGTTGTTGACTTCCTTTGTTCAACAAGAAAGGGTGACACAAATGCCAGTTACTGTATGAGAATAACAGCTTCTCCTGAAAAACATTTGATGAATCACTGTATAGCTTGAGAAAAGTAGAGATAATATAATTTATTTTTATTTTTAATTTGCAGGAACAAATGTGCAGACACACTCTGTAGCACTCTTTAGACAATGCTTTTTTTAGGAACAATGTAAACATTCTTTAGTTTCTTTTTAAAAAACTCGTTACTTTATGCAGCATTGTCAACTGGTGTAAATGTAAGTAGGATCTTTATTTTCTAATAGGTTGTCTGTTCAGCCTGAATTTGTTATCATCTGTCTGTGGTAATATAAATCATTGGTTTAGCTGATAGTTTTGAACTCTTAATAATTTTGCACTTTTGGAAAATATTTTCATTGTAGTGCCTTGTAGTATTCTTGAATTTTAAGGCCTTTCTGATCAAGCCTTTTCATTAATTTTGTTTGCCCTTGAGGTCATCTTGTAAGAGAGAGATTGTTTTCTAGAAGTTCACAAGGAGTAGACTTAAGAGTAGATTTAAAAAATAAATTATTTTATCAAAGATCTTAAAGTATCAAATTGTATCAAATGCATAGCATTATTACCATGTATAAATTGTATGATTTTCACAAAAACGGATCCTGTAACTAATTCAATACAGACCTACATTCATTTGCACTTAGAATTATAAAATCATTTAATTGTTTAGGTTGGAAATTACTTCTAACATCATTGAGTCCAACCATTTACGTAGAGAAGTCAAGTCCACCTCTAAACCATGTCTTTAAAAACCTTAAACACCATCTACACATCTTTAAATACGTCGGGAGTGGTGGTTCAACCACATCCTGCGCTGCCTCTTCCAATGTTTGATAATCCTTTCAGTTGAGAATTTTTCCTAATATCCAAATTACTTCCCCTCACCCCCAACCCCACCCCCAGTGCAACTTGTCTTACTGCTTATTATTTGGGAGAAGAGACTGATTCCCACCTGGCTACAATCTTCTTTCAGGGAGTTGTAGAGGTAAGATCTCCCCTGTATCTTCTTTTCTCCAGACTGAACAATACCAGCTTCATCAGCAGCTCCTTATCTGACTGACCCTTCACCAGCTTTGTTGCCCTTCTTTAGACACACTTCAGCCCCTCAATGTCTTTCTTGTAGTGAGGGGTTCAAAACTGATTTGTGTTCCTATTTTAAAAAAGTACTTATTCTCATCAGAATTACAGATCCATCACATCTCATAAAAATGCTACTACCCATGGAGGGACAATCTGTAAAAACTTCTAAGTATGGAGTATTTCCTGTTCATGGAAGCACAGGGGCACAATTTGTGCTAATGATTTATAGCAGCTTTACAAGTCACTGTTCATGAGGTGAGTTACAATAGTCCATATGTGCACACTTAGCTCACCCTACCTTCTGAGGTAAAATGCATTAGTTTAGAGTAATTTCATGGGTGTATAAATTTTACCTTATCTTTTGGCAAGGTTAAGATGACATGTAGCCCATTGCAGTGATAAAGCATCTGTCTGCTGACTTGTTGGAAGGCTGTAACTCAGTCTGGATTGATCCAGACAAAGCTCTTAGACTATCAGCTTGACTTCTGTAAAAGGTAATTTTTATTGATCTCCGTGATTGTATAACGATAAATCATTTCTTAAAAAAAAAAAAAATCCAGTCTTTATTCAAAGAGTCAGAAAGGGGAAGCTTTACCATTTGTGAGAGACTGGAGAAAATTATTACTGGCTCTAAATAACTGAAGTGCTCTGGGGGGATGCAGTGCAAGTTCTGTGGAAGTAGCACATGCACTACTCCACACCCCATCCCCCTGGAGCCTCTAGTCCAGCCCAGAACAGTTGTCAGCCACTGGCATACCTGGCACACGGGAAGCAATGCCCCCACCCCTGCAGCCCCAGTTGATCCCCAGAGTGGCCCCATGTCTGGAAGCCCCACCTGGGTGGAGGTGGCAACAAGAGGCCAGAGCAGATAAATAAAACTCATTGCCTGGACACGCACATGGTTGCATCCCTATTGTCCTTGGGTTTTATGGCAGCTGAAACCACACCGGGATCGAAGACACCAGCTGTATCTTGGTTTTCCCTCTTTCTTTTTCTCTCCTTCTCTTCTTTCCTATTCTTAATTCCCTCTTCTTGAAATAAGGATAATTTAAGGTTGGATGAATAGAGTTTGCTAAGTCTATTCTCAGTTAAATACTGTATTTTGATTGAATGGGTTTTTTTGAAGTTTTGCCAAATTTCTGATCTTTTGAATTTAGCCAGTAAAGTTTTTGTGGGTTTTTTTGTTTTTTTTTGTAACCTCTTGAGAATGTTGTTGCATTTTTCCCATGCACCCAACTCAGGATGATGCCCTAAGTTTTAGCTTTCATATTTTTCAGATTCTGTGTTGCCTACGAGTGTAGTTCTGAGCCTCATATTAAGTGCTAGTAAGCTCTCTTCACAGAGTAGGTAGACAAAACAAATCCTTTTCCTGCTGAAGACCAAGAACAACAGGTACAAGTGTTGGGCCCAAAAGCATAAACAACAGTGGGCTGAAGAGAGAAAAAAAGAAGGATGGAGCTGTAATTGGACAATTAAACTCCAATCTGCAAATGGACTAAAACTTATAAAAGTGTGAGACCTCGTGACCAGTCGTCCATTTTGTGACCATTCTTAGTCCACCTTGGGTGTACCCCTGGCCAGGCTCTTGTACTGCCCAAGGTATATCCTTAAAGGCTTTTTGATAAATACCTACTTTATTCTCTTGGCACTGCCCAGTCTCTGTTCTAGGTCAGCCTTCCCACAGCATCAAGGGACCTCAAGACCATTTATATAAACTTGCTGAGTGAGGACTTGGGCTCCACACCATTTTCTACTTGATTTAATTGCATCTGCCCTTTGTAAAAAATATACCTTTTATTTCTAATTTCACTAGATTTTACAGTTTCAAGCTATGATTCCTTTTATACCTGTCTCTAGCAGGTTAAAAAAAAAAAAAACAACAACAAAAACCCACAAAACAAAACAAAAAACCACCAAAAACATAAAACCAAAAACTCACCAGAACTTTCTGTACACTTAGATATTTATACATTATTTACAGTTTCTTTGAAGATTGCCTTGTGATACGTGTAATTTCTACAATAGCATCAGCTTCAGTGAAGGAAATCACTTTCAGAATTGTTTCTAAATTCACTCTTCAAACCTGCATTTGTGATATATACCCTCAGTTTTCTTCCTCATTGTCCAGAAGGATAGGAGGCAAAGTCTGGCACTGTGTGGGGGTGACCAAATTGAGCATTCCACACCCATCTAGGTGACCTTACTGGGCTGCCTCTTTGGGGCAGCAGGCAGAAGCAGATGTGTGGCCGTCCTTTGCTGGCTGAGCTGGGGAGAAGAGGCTGCTGCTGGAACCACCGTGGTGTTGGGAGAGCCCTGCCCACACCCTGCCCAGCCCTGCTGCTGCTGCAGAAACACCTTCAGTACTTCTGCTGGCCACAGCTGCGCCGGGCCTGGCACCAGGTTTTGCAGGCAAATCATTTTTCTCTGTATTCTTTGTGAGTTTTGCTTCAATAGAATTGTGACTCTAACATTTTTAACCTCTCTCAGTCTTGTTTTCTTTGGTTTCCTCCCAGGCGTGGGGCTTGAGCACTTTTCTCCTGTGAGCTTTTAAAACCAGTACAATCATCAATACGTACTTTTCATTTGTTACTTAATACTGACTATATACATCAATCTAAACACAGCTTCCCAGTTCAATAGCAAAGACAGACACCTATGAATAGTTTTTCCAAGATATTTGTAAAATGAAAAAATTTCAACAAATACAGGAATATGACCACACAATTTACTTTTTTTTCTGTCCTCATTTTTTCCTGGTTTCCTACTTTTGGAATTAACAGGATCTTGTTATATTCTGCAGATTATGAATGCAGTTACTGGTGAAATTATATGAAAATATATCTTCCATTACTTTTACCAGTTGCATCTGGTAAATCCAATATGAATTTTCAGATTCCATAATAATAAAATAAGACANTATTCAACAGTCTTGTAAATAAAATGACTCTGTGATTTTCTGTAAGGCGTGGTATGCTTTTGGGGAGCTATCCCACATGCTGCCCAGCGCTGCAATAAACAAACACTTTCTAACTGCAAACTGTTAGAGAGTTTTTGTCCGTCTCAGTTGGATATCGATATTAGGTCGATATTCATATTTTTAATAAATCAATATTAATCTGTCTAGGCACACCAATCAACTTTTCATTTTGCCATATTTCTTTTTAAGCAATAAAATTTTCTAGTGTACTTTCATTTTTAGTCTAGGATCTTACAATCATCAGAATAATCAGATTTTTATTCCTAAATTCCCTATACAAAGGAGTCAGTATATGGACTTGTAAGCAATATAACATTGTTCCTGAATGAAGTACCATGAAATTACTTCAACTTAATAAGAATATCTTTATTTCTTTGTGAGATTCCATAGACTAAGATAGGAGTTTCTACAGTAAATTGAAGATGGTAAGAATGCACACAGCACATAAAAATATGGTTCTAATGATAATCAAGACATGTATGAGTTCAGAGAACTGCTTCTCTGAAGATTTTAATCAAAGAACAACTGTTCTCTCCTACAGCCAGCTTTTCCAGGTAATTAAAGGTCTTGTTAATGGTCACTTAATCTCCTGTGTTTATTATGACTGTGTCTCCTTTCAGGATGATAGCAGTGGGCTGAGAATGCATTCATGCCAGGTTAGGTTTTTTTCCCTTTGTACAATGAATACTTACATACAGCTCAGTAAATGTTCATCTACTGAATTAAAGTGTACTCTGGCACATATTGAAGAAAGCATAATGTGAGACATGAAACCTATGTTACTAGAGCAAAAGAACAAGTGTGCATACAACATGTAGGTAATAAGCTTTTCTTGCTGTGCTGAGATGCAATGAAATCTAACATTAGCATCTTCAAGATAAAGAGTTAACTAAATAGAAATTATGTTTTTCCATTGCTCTGGACAATGACCAATAAAAACATCTGTAGCAGCAGAGTGCCACTTTATAAACTTGACAGCTTTCAGAGTTCAATTGAATTTTTAAAATTTAGATTATTTTATACTTTAGATACTGGATGTAGCCATGATTTGTTTTATAATAAAGTAAGTTATTTAAAAGAAAGTCTAGAGTTTTGAAATCAAATTGATGCCTTGGAAAACTGCCTTGCCTTCCAGTGTCAAGAGACTTACGTAAAGACAAGTGTCACTAGAGAAAAAATCTTGTAAACCACTTAAAAATGTTGTTTCTCAGGCATCACGCCGAATAAAGCAACCAAAATATGTTAGCTCTCCCCCTTATAAAATCCTGTAATATTTTCAAGAAGTGAGATAAAATACATAATTGTGTGATTATATAAAAGACCTGCACACTTAAATATTGTCATCACATATCTTTGCATTAATTACCAAGATAGACCTCTAAAGATTCTACAGAGAGATTGATGATGTACAAGTAAGGCACTATGTGACATTAAAGGGATGTATTTTTTCAGAAATTGGGAACTGTGGGTTGAAATTATTTCTGAATAATTGGAATGTAGTGAATTGTCTATCCCTAATGCCATTCAAATAAATTGATTTCATTGACATTCACGATATACACTAGCTTCAGCAGAAAGCTGAGCACATATTTACATGTCCTATTGAGTTGAACAAGATTGCTTAGTACAACATAAATGCTACTTAACAGATAACAGAATTCATCACTTTGTGAAACAGAGAACAACAATAATAATTGGTGCATATACAGTCCTGTTAAAGGAAAGCCATTTACAGGTACTCTGAGGAACAGATTATGAAAGTTGTCCAAGTGATTTTACTTTGGGTTTCTTCAAAACACAGATGTCTCAGGGAAAAAAAATACCATTAGGTGTAAATAAAATCTTTAGTACATATACATATGTATATATCTTGTACAAATAGCAAGTTTTTTGCTTGGAAGAAATCATTCAGTAATAAATTAAAATGAAACATCAAGGATAATATTTTATAAGCAACAAGAAAGTCATCTCAAATACTTTATTATTTTATGTGCATTTAGAGGTCCTGTAATTTTTAGTATTTCAAAAATTTATCAATTGAGATGTTGTAATAAAGAAAAAAGATACTAATAATAATGTCCATAAGAATATGGTATTTAGTTCTCTTGTATTTTTATATGCTATATTATTTCCACAAATTAATAACCTTTCTTAAAATTTTCAGTTATTCACATAGTCTTTATATACATAACAAATTGATTAGCCAAACTACCCAAAGATGAAGCAATAACGATGAACAGGAAATAATCAATCAATAGCACGTGGAGTATGAATTTGCTCATCTGAACTGTTCAGCAGAAAGATGAAAGAAAAGACATTCAGTGAAATCAGGCTATTGAAGCAAATAATCCTCAAACACAGATTACAGGAGTGGTTTGTTGGGGTTTTTTTGTGGGTTTTTTTTGTTGTTGTTTTGGTTTGGGTTTTTTGGTTTTTTTTTTTTGTTTTGTTTTCTCTACGCGTAATTCATTCTCTTTTACTTAACAGACTTTTTTAATAGAACTATTAACCTTGATAAAAAATAAAATTACAGGTGTACTTAAAAGTCTTTATACAGAGACTGTATATTGATTCAACTCAGAACAGGCTGCTAGCAAACAGACACTCCAAAGTTAGCTGGTTCCATGCTTAAATTTTTAATATCCTTAGAGCTTCTGGACCTCTAATTACAGTATTGCTACCTCGATTTCTGAAAAATAAGTTGCTTATTTAGAGGTTGTCCCTCCAATTATACTGTATTACATCAGACTTATTAGCAGTACGGATAATATCCTCATGGACTAGAAGATCTTCTTTTAATTTAAAAGTTATTGGCTAGTTTTAAAGTCTTTAAAACAAATAATAATTTATGATAGTCTTTTTTATTCAGGTTGGTCTACTATTTTCATAAACTACTAAGATCTGGCTAAGTAAGGCTTCAAGAAAAGAGAAAGGAGGTATATTTCCACAGAGTCTTTAAGAGTGCTGTTGAATTAACCATGTTCCAGCAGAAAAGAAATAGATAATAAAATAGTTGAAGAAATCCCTATTCAGGGAGTTTCATGGTTCTCCAGAAAGAAAAGTTAATGTTCCTCTTGATTTTTTATGATTCAGATGTTCTTCTTTTACTAGAATGCATGCATGCATATACTTGTGTACAATTTAGTGTATCTGATATCAAACACCTGACCTGCACAAATTACAGATCCAAGAAGAAACGTAAGCAATCAGTTGATTAGTTTAAATTCCCTATTGTGTGTAAGGAAATCAGAATGTATGTAAGATATCAGATATCAGATATCTAAAAACTCAAAATATTTCAGTGAAATTTGTATCATATCCAGTAACTTTTGAAAAAAAATGCAAGGTATTATGAGGTAAACTTCTTTAATTAAACCAACTTCAATAAAAAGAAACATCCTTTTGATGAAAAGTCATATTAGTGGCTCTATGATTTATGTCTGATAACATTAAAGAATGTAATCTATGCACTCCTTACAAGCACTCTGTCATGCATCAGCTAACAGTACTATGAGCCCAGAAGATAACTTCATTAGGTATCCATCTAGAACATTTCCAGATACGAACATATTGATCCATCAAAGATGCACTCCTAGAAAATACACATTTGGCTGGGCTGCCCATATTCAGTATGCTAATTAATGTTTTCTTTTTCTCCAACTTTGTCAGTCTCTGTGTTTGTACTTTCCAGAGAAAGAAGAGCCAGTTGACAGTTTATCTGAGTCAGAAAAATAAATCCAGTGGATGTCAAAAATATTCAAAAAGCATCTTCAAACTGTTTTAAAGGATCACTTTATATTCCAGATTTTTGATGAGTGGTTCATAATTCTAAGTTGAGCAGCAAAAATCCATCATCTTTGCAACAGGAAGTCTTTGAGCTCCTAGATGAAATTCCTCATTGAAGAAATACTTTGCACTTAAAGGCTTTGAGAACTTAGATGTTACTTCTTTTTAAACACTTTCCAAAGATGAAAGTATGGGCTTTGTAGCACCTAGCTACAAAAGGTGATAGTCTTTTTATGACAGTCTTTTTTATTCAGGTTGGTCTACTAATTTCATAAACTACTAAGATCTGGCTAAGCAAGGCTTAAAAAAAAAAAAACCCACACATGAGAAATTTATCAAATCAAAGCAAGTATGTTGTCTGCCCAACAAAAATCTTCTACATCTCCTGCATTTGTAAAGTCACAGGATGTTACTGAAGATACAGATGATGTTTTACAAGAGAAATATAAAACTTTACCATTTAAATAAATCCTAAAAACTGTAAGCATAATTGAACATAACAATGTTTCTATTGCCTCAGAACTGGCAATTTACTTACCAGATTTGGACCTGAAATTAATTCTTTTCATGTGTATAACATGGGAAAATCCATTCTAAAAAGGAAAGAGAATCTCAAGCTTGTTCTGTACTATGCATGTTTCCGTTTTCTGCTTTTTTGTGGTCTTTTCTGTTTTCATTCTCCAGTTTAATTTTCCTTTGCCTGTTCTTTTGATCCTGTTAACTAAACCTGAACAGCTCTATGACATCCTTACCTCTTTATTGAACTCTAAAAAGTTAAACAAAATCTTTATTGGCCTACAAATTAATTAAGTTTTTAGTTTCCTAAAGTTTAGCAATCGTTTCTTTGATGTATCTTCTCCAATTGCTGTCAGTTTTGAAAAAAGAAAAACAAACCCAAAACAAGGAGTTTTCCTGCTCTAAGATAAAGAACATTTGTATGATTTTGATGAGGCTTTTAGGTACAATCATAAGATGAACAACATAATTCACAATAACAGAATGATATTAGGCATATGAACTTGAATAATTTTAGTTTATGAACTTCATATACTGTGTCAAGCAAAATTCACTCTGTATTCTGTAAGACAAAAATAATTTGTTTACTTACATGAGAAAGATGATGGCAAAATAAACTGCTCAAGTCATAACAACAGGTGATGAGAAATGAGCTATTGTTCTGCATTTTAGATGGCATGCTATGGTATGGGGTATTTTTTTAAAAAAAGGATTTAGGTCTCACTCTTGTTGTAGTGTGCTAAAATGAAGCAGGTACAAATAAATAAAATAAAATAAAATAAAATAANAGCAGGTATAAATAAAATAAAATAAAATAAAATAAAATAAAATAAAATAAAATAAAATAAAATAAAATAAAATAAATCCTTGGACGTAAGTAATAGTTTATGAGGAATGATCAAATGGATCTTGCATAAATGTCTTCTCTCAAGGATATATACACATACAACTATGTAATTATGCATGTAAGCACAAAAACCTTATTAAGTTGACCTACACACCTGCTTGTGGAAACAGTCCTTTTGCCATTACAGACCATAAAGTTTTGTGGGCATATTCCAGTTAATTTTTGTAATTAGCTGTTAAATCTCATTAAAAAGCCCACATTGTTATTCTGAAGGCTTCAAAATGGAATTCTGGTTCCATTCTAGCAATAACACTGGTCTGCTTAGTAAGTGATATTTTTAGGAAAGAAGTGAGTTTGATTCTTCCCTCAGGGTATTAATGATGAAAGAGCTCTAAAATGCCTAGTTATTATAATCACTTTAGCATCAGCAGGTAGAATCCATCCCACATAGAAAAGAAAAACAGAACAAAAAGTATTAATTTGATTATGTGGCTCTCTGAAATTCTCAGGGGGAGTTTTTCAACAATGTTCCATCTCCTTAAAGAAATTCACACATTTCATTAGATCATTGCTGTAACTGCAACCCATCTAAAAAGCTCAGGTATTGCAAGGGACAGACATTTTACCTTTAGCTCAGTAATATTTTACCTTTAACCCCTGTAATTTCTTTATTTGGCGACAGTTAGGTCTCAGAAAAAATATGTCTGTATTCTATTACAATGTTCCTTTGTTTAACCTTATAAAGACAATTATACAATTCCAATGACTAGTGAATAGGAGTCTTTTTAGTAGTTTAGATGTTGTTCCTTAAGCTCTGCAGAAGCTCACACTCTGCTGGCATTCCTTATCTGATGTAATATTTTATTTATTTTTAATTAAAAGTCAGTGGAGCCACAAACTTTCCTGCCTTCTGAGAATTAGTAGATTTTTCTGAATTCCCAGTCATTACTTCTGTTAAAGGAACATATCAACCGATTTCTGATTGAGAACAGAGAAAAGAGGTATCATTAAATAGATACTTAAAGAAAACTCTGTTGAACTCACTTTGCCTTCTACCACAAAGGTATGCTCTTCTGAAACACATTTGTTTGTGTTCAATTAGCAACATTACCCACAGCTACTATTCTTACATAAGATATTATCTGAATCCTAAACTGTGAACTTAGCCTGTCAGGTTGTGTAATAGCAGATAAATTGTTCCAAAAAATATTGATTGTAGTAAAACTCCAATATTTTTAGACACATGCTGAAACATAAAAATCTCTATAGCTAACACTGTTACGTGACAATTTAAGAGTAATTTAAGATTTTAAAATATGCCTTACTGAAAACTTTGATAGGTGGTATGATTTAACCACAAATGGCAATTTAGCCCCACACAGCTGCTCCCTCCGTGGTGGGGTGGAGGAGATAATTGGATGGATAAAAGTGAGAAAACTCATAGACTAAGATAAAGACAGTTTAAGAGGCAAAGCAAAAGCCAAGGAAAGCAAGGAATTAATTCACCACTTCCCATGGGCAGGCAGGTGTTCAGCCATCCCCAGGAAAGCAGAGATCCATCATGAGTAACAGTGACTTGGTAAAACAAACGCCATCACTCCGAATGTCCCACCCTTCCTTCTTTCCTCAGCTTTATATCCTGAGCAGGGTGCTGCATGTTATGGAATACCCTTTTGGTCAGTTGCACAGCTGTCCTGGCTGTATCTCCTCCCATCTTCTTGTGCATCCCCTGCCTCCTTGCTGCTGGGATGGGGTGAGAAGCAGTAAAAGGCTTTGGTGCTGTATAAGCACTGCTCAGTGATAATGAAAACATTCCTGAGTTATCAACACTATTTCATCTGAACCTGCCCTGGGGCTCCTTTGAGACATTCCCAGGTGTCCTGCCACTGAATACCAAAGGCTCAGCATCTCCCTCTCCCCTTTCTAAGGAAGCTGTAGAGAGCAATAAGGTCGCCTTTCAGCCTTGTCCTCTACAAACTGGGCAAACCCAGTGTCCTCAGTCACTTCCCAGAAGACATGCTTTCCAGCCCCTCCACAAACTTAGTAACCCTCATTGGGATGTGATCAAGTACCTTAACATCCTTTTTTATTGTGGGGTGCAATGTATGGGATTGCACTCCCTATAGTAAGGGAATGCAATTAGTACAGCTATAACTGTTTCAGGATGTGCTATGTCAGAATTCATTTGCCTTGTACAGCCCTCTGCAGAGAGCAAAGCACGATCTTAAAATACACTGGCTAGGACTTCATTTCCAAAGCATATGTGTTAGCTCATATATTCCAAAATGTTTGAAATCCTTGCTGCTTAAAGGTGGTCTTTTTTCTCAAAGCCCTCTGGATCGTGGCCACTCATGGCAAAGGAATTAATCTCTAGCCTTGCTGTATATGCTGATGTATCAGATCTGTGTTCGGACACATGCAAGGGCCCATCTCGTCACACTCAGCTTGCATTAAAATGTTGAGTCTTTAACTGAATAGACATAGTTTGCTTTCTCCACTTATTGAACCTGTTTTGAAAACGTATTACCCTGTATGTGCTAGAAGACTGTTTAATTTACTTTTATTACTTAAAAGAAAAAGAAACAAAAAATTTCCTTTGTATCTGAAAAACATCATCAGTTAATTTCATCACACCAAGATTCTCAAGTGTGTGTGTATAAAAACCAAAATTTCTATCCTTTTTTGAAGATATCTTAAGGGTGCATAGGGACTCATAGAGAAACAGATGCTTTTCGGTGCCAGATGACCATCTTGCCAGCCACCTCCTCACCCACATCAGTATTATCAGTGAGAACCTTACTCTTCACTAAATGCCTGCAGAATGTCTTTAAAATTTAGCGACCTCTGTGCACACTTCTGGAGAATAAAAAACATTCTCACTAACCGCATCACACTGACCACCACTGTTTCATCTGTTGTAGATTTTTCAGTGTTTGAGCTGATTTGGTTCCCAAATGGAACCTCACTTATGTCAGCTGTGGTGATTTTATTTCCTAGGGGGAAACACCCATTTTTAAAGTGACTAGACTGACATCAGCAGTGGCATGTTCAGAGTCCACCCCTGCAGTGGGTGCTCACTCAGCCAGTGGAGGGCTGGATCCACAGGTCGTGGCCATGTGGAACTGGACTCTGTCAGGCTACTGCTGGGTGATGGCATCCTTAACACATCTCAGGCTTCACCCTTCATGATGTGATGTTATCAAACATAGTAACAGTGAAGTTCTTGCCCAGGTCTTCTGAATTTAGATTGCAGAAAACTATAGTTCAAGAAATAGGTTTCCTTGTCTACTTCATAACCTGGATTTCATGGCATCCAAAAAGACAAAAAGAAAGCCATATTTCAGGCTTCTGTAGTGGGAGCAAGCTCTGCACTTCCTTTGGCTCCATTTCCCAGGTGTTCTTACTCATGCAAAGCAGCCAGTGCTTGGATGGGCTTCAGGCTTGCGGCACCATCAGGAGCTGCCCCTCTTCAGCTCTCCCTGCACGCAGTACAAGCCCAGGGCAGGCATGACAGCATGCCTCATGCATCACTGGCTGAGATGCACAGCGGAGCAAGTTTTTGAAGGCAAAAAGTAGGCTTGTCACCAGTATGTGTCATACTTTGAAAAACACCCCGGAGAACCACACATCTCAGTCTCGCTGTGGTCAGTCCTGGTCATCATTCTTCAAGTTTCTACTTTTTGGGAAATGGACCAATTGGTCTTGCCTTGCTGCTGCTGCATTTTGTTGCTCTGTGACTTGCCTTTGTCAGACTGCAAGAGATATTTTTTCCAAGCGAAACAAGAATAAATCAGCCTGCTCTTGGCTACATCACCCTGTGTTAATGCTAATGAGCATCGGCTCTGAAACAGATTCAGAAAAATAAGATAAATAAAATAAAATAAAATAAAATAAAATAAAATAAAATAAGTTTACACTTGTAATCTTTGTGATAGGTGTCTTGAAAGTGTTTTTGGAGCTGGAAAACCTTGGCATTTCAGACAATTAATAGTTTCTTCTTCCTTTGAGGTGAGCTCATGGTGAGCTCAGAGAATAAGATGGGATGGGATAACATAGAACAGAAGCATAGATATATCTATCTAGCATAGATATGCATAGGTTATGCTATATAATACCTATGGTAATACATGACAATCTAGGACCTAGGTATGTGGGGTCCATCCAGGACCAAAGGTATTTGCAGTGCAAATCCCACTCAGCAGACAAGATCTGAGATGGGCACACACAAAACATACTTCCAGCAGGGACTTAAATATTCCTGTATTGTCAACACAAGTTTTAGCACAAATCCAAAACACAGCCCCACACAAGCTAACATGAAGAAAATTAATTCTATCCCAGCCAAAACCAGCACAATAAGGAATAACTGCTAGTTTGTAATATCTCTTTGAAAATACATGTTAATGCTATTTTCACATTATACTGAAAGTGTCCAGAATACTTTTTCTAATAATTGCATTTCTACTAGCATTAACAATATTTATAGTAAGAACATTATATGAGCACAAATTATATTTGTACTTGCATTTCCTTCATCAATTTTTCGGTGTTTCATCAAGCCATAAATAATCATGCTGAAATTCTGTTTTCTGTGACAATCTCTGAGGACAAAACTAGTGAGAAACACACCTATCATCAAGCCAGAGGCAGCAGGTAAAACACATTTTGGGCCATTTTATTTGAGTTCTAGTTCTGTCTTTGTGCAGTTGTGGAAGGAAAAAATGCACATTCACTCTCCCCTGTGGAGATCAATATATAGAAAAAGATTCAGCAACACTTGCTCTTTTTTTGGCACATACTGTCTTTGTACTGGATAGATGTGTTAGACAGGAGATCTACAAAAAACAAAATCACACTCCACACCACAGTGAAACAAAAGTTTTATAATTCAAAAATGTCAAGGGCAATAAGAAATTACAGTACAACATGAACTTCGTGGCATCCAGTATTCCAGAGTTTAAGAAGTTGAGAAACACAGGTTCAGAAGTCAACACAGCATGAAAGAAAGTTTCATAAATTTTGGCAGGCTTGGTGCCTGTTCCGGTGCCCAACCACCCTCTGGGTGATGATCCTTTTTCTAAAATCCAACCCAATCTCCCCAGACACAACATCATGCCATTTCCTTAGGTACTATCACTGCTTGTCAGAGAGAAGAGATTGGTGCTTGCTCCTTTTCTTCCCCTTGTGAGGAAGCTGCAGAATCCTCTGAGATCTTGGTCTCCTCCAGGCTAACAGACTAAGTGACCTCAGCTGCTCCTCATATGGCTTCCCCTCAAGGATATTCATCATCTTTGTTGCTCTCCTTTGGATGCTCTCTAATATCTTTCTTATATACCCAAAACTGGACACAATATTATTGCTGAGGCTGCCCCAGTGCAGAGCAGAGCAGAGCAGGACAATCCCCTCCCTTGCCCAGCTGGCGATGCTGGGCCTGATGCCCTCAGGACAGGGTTGGCCCTCCTGGCTGCCAGGGCACTGCTGGCTCATGTTCAACTTGCCACTGACCCCAGATCCCTTTCCATGGTGCTGCTCTCCAGCCATTCATTCCCCAGTCTGTCCATACATCCAGGGTCGTCCCATCTCAGGTGCAGAATCCAGCACTTGCCCTTAAACTTCACATGGCGATTTCTCAGTCCTCTAACTTGTTGAGGTCTCTTTGCCTTTGAGGGAGTCAACAGCTCCTCCTAGTTTTGTATGATCAGCAAACTTATGATGGAGTACAATTTATTTTGGTTGCCCTTTAAAAAGCTTAATACAGAATACATTTTTCATTTTTTTTTTGGTTTAGAAACATGATTAAACATATTATGAAAAAGATTAGCTAGTTAGGATCTACCTTTGACTCTGCTAGGAGCATATTGTTTTATGCTAGTTATTTAGCAAACTATTTTAACTAAATTCGTATGATACCATCTTAAATTAAGAATACATTTCTTTGTATTATTTGAAACCTTAAACTAAGTAGCAATTACCTGTTGAATATGGAGTATCTAGGTTTTTATAATCTCAGTATGAGAATGCTACAGGAAAACATGTTCCTATGTCAAAAGAAAGTTTATGAGTATCAACTCATATTGAAAAGCCTGTCAATTATGAAAGGAAATGAAACACCCCTTTCTATTAATTATTGAAGAATAACTTTGTATAAAACAGTAATAGAATCCTTTATATATTAGTTATGCAACACATATTGTAGAAATTCTGTGATATCAAAGAAGGTTTGAGCACAACTTACTAGTTCATTTTTAATTTTCTGTATAGATTTTGCCCTGTTGATTTTTCCCGAGAATTTCTCA
>VWYO01027023.1:154491-164990 GCA_013400275.1 Rhadina sibilatrix | reverse complement strand
A
The DNA here is from genome assembly GCA_013400275.1 of Rhadina sibilatrix. Classification (NCBI taxonomy): domain Eukaryota; kingdom Metazoa; phylum Chordata; class Aves; order Passeriformes; family Phylloscopidae; genus Rhadina; species Rhadina sibilatrix. The sequence continues at coordinate 164,989 of VWYO01027023.1, read as the reverse complement.
AAAAAAAAAAAAAAAAAAAAAAGAATTCCTTTCATTTTTAGCTATGGTACATCAAGCTATGGTACACAAAACTGTGTGAAAATTTCAACTCTGTTTTAAGGCCTTTGAACATCATAACTTACTTTAGAAAAGTTGTCTGAAATCTGAGTCTGTGCCTATAATACCTGTGGGTAGACACTACTCATGTCATGGAAATAATTGTTTCTGTGGCTTTTCTAAGCATATGCTCAGGTAAATTATTCCATAGTAGCCATCTCTTATTAAAATCTACATTTAGGGATTGCAAGTCCTGGATAATTTGACTTTTCATTACATATAAATGTTTTTATTATTTTGCTGGTAGGAAACTAATGAGCATCAGTCTCACACTTGAGGAAAAAAAGATGTGTAACTCTAAGGTTTACAATGTTGGCTTCAGGCTCTTAAAGCAGAATACTTTTTTTAAATCCCTTGTGAAAGCCCTTTTCTTTTTTCCCCTCTTTTTCTTTAAACCATTTGAAGATAATTTAGTGTTGATGAAAAGATGCATTGTGGTAGTAATGGAAAGTGGGTTTCTTCTATGCTTAGAGCAAGTATACAAAGGCACTAAAAATAAAGTAAAATTTAAAGCAATTAATTTACCCAATGAACTCATTTCATATGTCAGCATTTAATGATTTAAATGATGCTCATTTAAAGTTTCCCCTTTCTTCTTACTTTTTTTTTCCAAGTATGGAAGTAAAAAGATCCGTTGATAATTAGACTCCACAGGTCCTAGCATTTATGCATCTAACAACATCTACTTCAAATCCACTGAGGGGTTATGATGCCTTTCAGTTTGACTTTCTTTCAACTTCCTGCTAAACCAATCATCAGAATTACTTGATTCACACCAGTAGAACCTTCAGAAACATATTGCTGATAATGCTTGCAACCAACCCAAAACAAATTGAGAATATATGTCTTTGGTTCTTCTTTCCCCTGCTAACCCAGAACACTAAATTCTGCATTTTTCTTGCTGTCCTTTTCCTACATTTCACTGAGCATCACAATCAGACACAAAAGGCTTTGCATGGATTCATTAAGGGGCTAAAAGCTGTTCCAGCTCCAAACTGGAAGGCAAGAAATCATTGTGGAAAGATACAACAGCATGAAATAATCAGTCTTCAATCTACAAAGTGATACAGAGCCATTCCATGATTACTATCTGTTGACCTAAAGTTGAAACAGAGAATAGATACACCCTACTGCATCCCTAATATAACCTCTTCAATGCCATCTCCATAATGATAGCGAAGTTAATTAATTCCTTGCTCAAAGGCAAAAAGGGGTCAAATCAAGAGAGGAAATAATTAACAAATCAAAATCCTCCACTGGAATTAAAACTCACCTTCAGTCTTTTCTAGAAAAAACATATATTAGCAGAGGACTACGTACTTTTTGGTGAGGACTGTAACAACTTTTTCTGCTATTCAGATCCCTTATTTTCCTCACATGAATTTATTAAATTATTTTCTTACCTTGTTTGTTGGTGTTCTCTCATTCTCTATCCTATGTATTCGTGCTGCACACCACAGGAGTGGCAGCAAATGGAGAAGGGGCTGTAGGTCACAATGTCTACAGATAAATGTCCCAGCAACTAGAGACCCCTGACTGTGTCTATCTTTCCCCAGGGAATTTAATCCTGAACATGTGTGTGTGTGTGTGTGCTCACACGTGGACTCTCTGGGACACAGGCTCAGCCTCACCAGCTGCCAGACCTGCAGACAAGAACAGCAGCAGCAGCAGCCATGAAAGCAGGCTGGAGAGACCCCTGGGTTCCTAGGCTGCAGTCTGAGGGCTTCAGCAACTGCGAAGAAGAAGCCCTGGCCCTGGAACCCACAGATTTTAACAACACATAACTTGCTAAACATTTTCACTTTTACTACCTTTGAATTAGATATGCTAGTTTTGATTTGATTTTCTTTGAACAGCTTTTACCACAGATCCATTAAAAATACAAAATGACATTATTTTCATCTGTTTGACTCATATCTTTTTCACAGGAACACAGCATCTGATGTAGAAGATCAGAGGTCCATTTAATCTAATTTTCAAACACTTTGTGCAGTGAGATGCTATGAAAGCTGTCATGTTCAATGGTTCTGTTAACAAACCCCTCATTTTAGAAATTATTAAATTATGGATCTAGGATTATCTGAAGACTGGTAAGAACAGAAAACTCAGCACAAAGCATGGGACGAGTGTCCTTCTGAGTAAGCAAGTATCCACAAGCTGAACAGCTGCTGCTTCAATTAATGTTACCAGAAAAAATAGAATTTCTGTGTCCTTAGTGACAGCATGGAGAAGATATGACAGCAGCAATGAAGAGTCTGGGTGAGAAAGCAAGAGAGAGTACTAACTGAGACCTGGGTGGAAACAATATATGCAGAAGATGAGTTGGCTGAAAAAAAACCACACAGTGCTCTTCTCCAATGGTCAGTGCTTCAATGTTCAAATTTTAGGTCTTTGGAATTGAACAAGTATGCGTCTATATATGTATGTGCACATATAAAATATGTGTGTGCGTATCTATTTTTTAGTTAATTAAGATAATGCTATATAGGGTTATATAGATTATATAGGGCTATATAGACTGACAAATCAGGCCAGTTTAAAGCTTTAAACCCAAATGTTACTGAAGGTATTCATTAACAACAAATTTTATGCTAATTAGTTGGGTTTTTTTACCAATCACCACAATGTATACAAAACTGTCAGTAACATTAATATACTAATTGTTAATATGTCTATCATTAATTATGAGTACACAACATCCAGGATTTCAGGATTACACTGTTAGCTATGGTCATTATTGCTTCTCAGTTGCTGAGATTAAGATGATTAAGACCAAGAGACTTTGATGAGAGAATTTATAAACGAAGGACATTAATTTTATTTCTTTTTTATATTTTCACTATGTCTAATGTTTCTAGGCTATTTGGTTGTCCCAAGGAGAAAGCAGGCTCTCAACTGCTTTTAAAACTGTTTATATTGGGTTTTTTCTCTCATTTTGTAAGTCATGCTTCTTTAGTGTTCCCCAAATCATCCTGTATATAACAACACACATCTTTGTCCCTTTGATGATCACAGTCCTGACATACTTTGTGGTTATGCACAGTTCTGCCATCACAGCACTAACCAATATATAATATTAATGCCTCATTTTAGTTTATTTTAGCATGCTTACACTTGAGTTCAAGACAAGTTAATAGAGATTACAGCACTTAGAGTTTCTCATTGACACAGGCTTCTGCTTTGGCTACAAGGTATCTGGCACCAAGATAAGTTATTTAAACCCTAAGCTCAAAGCCTTTGCTCCAGGCAAAACACACAAAGAGACCTGGGCATTCAATAATCAGATGCACAACAGCCAGTCCTCTGACTAGAGAGTTTCCAGAATTTGCAATTATAGAACAATATAAAACCACATCAAGAGTTTACACACCTGATTCTTATCCAAAGGGAAATTATTTTATTATGAGGATTATCAGCCTAGAATTCTCTCACGGACCTTGGTTCTTAAACAATTTCTTTAAGAAACACAGTCATTTATTCCAAAGAATGCCTGCAAGGAATTCTGCTTAGCAAAAATCTCAGGAGTAGATAGCTTGCCAGTATTTGGGACTCAGACTGGATGCTCAGCATAGAAGACAGACTACCTAGAAAGTATGGACACTGATCAAAGGAGAAAAACATGCTTTGTCCCCTTGAGAAAGGCTCATGAATAAGTATTAGATGATTAATTCACTTAAGAGAATAGAAACATGTGTCTAGACCTAATAAGTATGACATAAAAATCTTACTAAACAGTCATTACAGAAAGTAAAATGTAGTAAGTTCCAACTTTTTCACTGTATTGAGAAGTATTTTCTCATCTCTAACATTTTTTCCATTCTATATTCATTTTATTTCCCCCAAAATCTATATGTAATGATGTGGGTCCCACATGAGTCAGTGGCAGCCCCCAGTTTGGTATCATCAGCAAATTTACTAAGGGTGTGTATTCAACTCCTGCACCCAGATCACTGATAAAAATATTGAACAGAACTGGCCCCAGATTTGAAGTCTGAGGGACACTGAGGTACAGCCAGATGTAGCCCCACTCAATACAACCTGTTCAGTCAGTTCTTCATTCAGTTCGCCATTGAACTGGCTCATACTACAGGTGGACAAGTGGTTGAGAAAGACATTGTGAGGGACAGTATCAAAAAGCCTCACTGAAATCCAGAAAAACTACTTCCACTTCTTTCCCTTAATCCACAATGTGGGTGACCTTAATCAGAAAGACACTAAATAAGGTAGGGCTTTCCTTTTGTAAACCCAACTTTACTGTGCTTGATGATTGCATTGTTCTTTAAATGACTTTCAATACTACCCAGTATAATATTCTCCACAATATTTCCGGGGCCTGAGGTTAGACTTACATGACTGCAGTTCCCCGGGTCTTCCCTCACACCATTTTTGTAGACTGGAGTAACACTGGGCAGCTTTCCATCAGCAGGGACCTCGCTAAACTTCCAAGACTTTTGGTAGATGATCAAGAGGGGTCCTTCCATGACATCCACTCCTTCAGTACTCAAATCTCATCAGGCTTATGCACTTATGGACATTCAGCTGACACAACTGCTCCCTTAAAACGTCAGTGTCCACCACTGGAAAGTCACAGTAGTTGTAGTTCTCCAACTCAGAGGACCAAGTAGCCCAGGGGTTTACCAGTAATATTAAAGACTGAGGCAAAAAGCACCCAACATTGAGTGCCTCCACCTTTTCTTCATCCTTATTTGTCAGCAGACAATCAAATATCAATCAAACGTTTTCCTTAGGCCTCTCTTGCTATTAGTATATTTGAAAATATACTCTCTTGCTTTCGGACATAACATTGGCCAGTTTCAGCTGTAACTGAGCTTTGCCCTTTTTTCTCCCTGCCTCTGTGAACTACATCTCTGTAATCTCCCTGTGAAGCCTAACCTTGTTTACACAGATCATACAATTTCTTTTTCTTCTTGATCTCCAGGAGGAGTTCTCTGTTCAGCTGAGTTGGTCTTCTACACCAACTGCTTCATTTATTATACTATCTATTAATGATTCTGAAAAATTATAAAGTTCATATGGTGCATGTTGCAGTTTGCAATTTATTTTCCATCTGATTCCAGGCATATTCCAACATTTTAATGTGATGAAGCCAAATTAATTGAATAGTCTTTCAAATATTCAGCATTATTTCCAACATATTTTATTGAAATAACACTGAAGTATTTATAGTTAAATTAACTTTCTCCATTTAAGCATTGTAGATCTACTAAAGATTCTTTTACAGTCACCTGAGTTAATTGTCAATTTTTCAATATATTCAATATCTAAGGATGTCATTATTTTCTTTACTTGTAGCCCTTCAATGTTTCCACTGCAAATCTTTTTTTTTTTTTTTTTCATTTAGTATATAATATTTGTATACCGTTTATTGGATCTCTAAAATACTTCTGCCAGAGGCTATTGGGATTTCAGACGAAAAACTACTTGCTTATAAATGAAACAATTTTCTTAAAAAGATGAATAGACTGAGATGCATAGAGTCATACATTCGATAAGACAATACACTACAGTCTTATTTTTCTTTGTTTCTATAATAATGACAAACACATATACAGATAGAAAATATGCATGAAATAAAAAATGTAACAGATTACTCTTTCAGAAATGTGCTAACACTTTAGTGGGAAACTGGAAATCCTAAAGCAGTAAAAATATGTCAGTATAGCAAATAAAAAATTAGTGCCTCTATATATTAATACTATACTTTATTGAGGTACCTTATTTTTAATAACTTTTATTTTTAATAACTGAATTTGGAGGACTTAAAACAACAGTTCACTCATGAGAATGGGTATATAATACATTCTATATTTTTATGTAAAAGACAGTAATTACAGAATAGTTACAGAATCAAAACTAGTGCACATATCATGTCAACAAATATTGCTAGTAATGAAACCAATAAATAGGGAATTTAACGCCAATCAATCAAGCAGCATATTTAAGTGCATCAAACTACATAAACCATAGATGTAAAGAACTGAAAAGCATAGCTCACCACCTGAAATTCAGACTAGGGTACTAATCAGCAAACTGTCAACAGTTTCCCTTTATCCTCTTCTCTCTCCACTTTTGCACATTTCTTCCTACCCAAACCAGCTTGATCCCTTCATCTGCCCACCGTTGGTTCCTCCCCTAAATGTTCCATTGTAAGTCTTCCACCATCCCCACCTGCTTTTTCCTTGTATCACACCATGAGCCCTGTCCCCCAGGGCAGGGACCCCTCAGCCTCTGTGTTGTCCCAGAGGATGATCCTCAGGGACTTGAGATTCTGTGTCTCACCCAGGGCTCTCCCAGGACAGCCCTGAGGAGCTCAGGGCAAGGGCTCATGTCTTCATGCTCCCCTGTGTGGGGGAAGGTGAGCCTTTCATCACATCCCTTAACACAGGTCAGCTCAGATCTCCATTTCAAGCTGCATAAACAATTATAGCACCACCACATCACCACTCATTACTTTTAGCTCATCATCCTCCAAGTGACGCGATGTCTGTAGAGAGAACAAAGCAAGAGACAGAGCTGGTTGTAAAATGCTATTTAAAATCAGTACCAAAGTACTCTTTGCTGTAATACTGCACTCAGCTAAAAAGGGGGAAGGGATTCAAACATTATAAATCATTTTAGAATGGAGGAGAGAAATAGATAGCAAAAGGGTCTAGTTATGTTCATGCATACCAAATATCTTGCTGAAACAAAGTAGCTTGATACTAGTCCAATATTCTTTTCCACACCCTTTCTTTGACCCTCCCTCAGCTTCTGATCAATGTCTAACATTAAATAATATGAAGAAAAGTCTGAAATATTTTACTAGACTACTTTGAACACTGTGACAAATTAATAATGCAGTCATGAATTGAAATTAATCTTAGCTGTTTATCAGACATCCTTAAATTCCAGTTTTGCAGATCTTTTCTTCAAGATTAGTAATTACACTTGCTACCAAAATTTCTTAAGATATCTTTAACTTTATAATCTCAGCATATGGCATCCAAAAGCCATCAGTATATGTTAGTTGTGTGTCCAGAAATATGTCTCTAAACGAGGTTATCAATTTTCTGTAATGTCAACAGTCTTTATATTCTTAAGTGTTTATTAAAGAATATATGGCAGGTAGGTAAAATGCCCATCTTCTTTCTACCTACAAATTACTTATAAATGTTCTTTGTGCAATTTTTAGTATGAAATTAGAGTAAGGGTTACCAATATTTAATAGGTTTAGTTTATGTACAGCTCCATGCACAGAATTCTGGTTCAAGCCAAGGAAGAATCCTTCATGAAGAATAACAGAGAAACAGAGGTCTACTAGATTTGTTCTAGATTTCTTTTCTTTGGCATATGCCAGAATATTATATCCATAACTTCTGCAAGTACTATCACGAATAATGAATCATTTTATAACTAAAAGGCTTATCTTCCCTGAAACTTCAAGAACCATACATAGACATTCAAAACATTACAGCAAATAATACAGAAAAAAAAATCAATCACAAAAATAACTAAGGCAAAACCTGAGATACAATAAAGCTTTTTTTTTTTGTATAAACAATTCTTTTCACCCCACCATCTAACAGAAGTTTACTGAGAAAATCTACCCTCACCAGTGGAATACATTTCAGATTTGATCAATGAAGAATGATTGTACATACACTGCATTTCATTATTACTGAATCACAGTAAATAACTGACATGTTTAATATACTCTAACTATATCTCAATCCAATGCAAACAGAAAAGTAGTGGAATTTGGAAGGACAGTTTAACATCCTTCCACCAGCTCACCAAATTTATTACCTACATAATCCACTAAAAAAAAAATCCTCCTGTTTCAGCACCTCACTACCCTTTCCTGATTTCTTTTCCTCTACATACTGCAGTAGTACTATTATGACAGAAGGATAATATTTGAGGTAATTCTGGATAATTCCCTTTTGCTTATTACATTAGTGACAAAGCATAGCAATTTCCTAGCACATTTTTCCCTGCAATATTTACCTTTTCTTCTCTTTTGTTCTACTGACACTGTGTGCAGTAATTTCCTATTAAAATTTCCTATTATGGAAATTCCTTTTATTATGTCCATGGTATACAGAACTCAAGGTGATCATCTGTCTTAAAGTATATACCAAATAATTTTATTTGGTGCAATGACCATATTAAATGCATTTTCTAAACTTTCACCATTCAAGCATCCCTTGGAAAGCTTCCACTGCACAATGCTGTACTGTATCACATTCACAGGGGAGCTATCACATTGTTGTTATACTCTCTTTTACTTTATAACTCCACAAAAGCAGTGCATTGGGCAGAGTAAACATTGGCATTTTTGGTCACGGACTGAAAGTCCTAAATTACTGGAGCTAAGAGGTAATAAAGCTAGTGTTCAAATAGGTATCTAAACAGAACATTAGTAAAGACAGGGGGATCAAGATATAAATTCTGCCAAAGCTAATTGCACAGCATATACTATGTAAAAAGTCATTCTGCCTGTGTAAAGAACTCACACACTTCTGCTTTTTACATACCCTACAGGATTCCCAAATCATCAAACTCTGCTGACAAGAGACGGCAGAACATTACAGTAGTGACAGCTTTTCTGAGAATGCCAGTTATCTAAATCTCAGACAAACACAACTACACACCAACATCATCATGACTGATACAATACAATAAATTTAGTCACTAAGATAAGAAAAATCTCGTAGCAGTAAAATGAATTCCTTGGCTTCCACTTGAGAACTGTTATATGGTGCAACATCTAAATCAGGAAACGTTGCATAAAAGAGAATTGCTTTCTCTCTCTTGTCTCCAAAGTGATTTCACATGGACTCTAACACAATACAAGGAACATTTAACAGGGAGTTAACAAAATCACAGCTAATTGTGATACTGAAACACATGAACCCCATCTCTCTGTGCACAGTGCATCTGAAGGAAATATTCTTTAAGTCAGGACTGTAGTGAGTACTCTTGAATATTGCTGCTTTTTAGTTTTCTTGAACAAAGATATTTTGTGTTAGAGGCAGCTTAGAACCTTACTTGTGAAAGCTTAAGTAGTCAAGAGGAGGTCAGTAATATGGCACTTTCCCCTGCAGCTGTCTCCATCCCTATATTTGCTTTAATGAATCTTTTTTATTGTTTGAGTTGTATTAAATTTAATCTTCACACTATGACTGTATCCTGTACTGTGAATATGAAGCAGTGACAGCAGCACATGGTAGTATCCCAGTATGTGTGGAATGAGCTCCACACACTCTTCTTTCGAAAATTCATTATCTGCTTCATGCAGTAAAATTATTCTAGTCTGAATGCAGTGGGGGTGGCACAATGGTGTCCTCCTCTTTGTGACCTCCCCTGAAGGAAACCAAAAACACATGTTCAAAAGTCTAAGTGAGGAAATGGAAGTTTGCAGTATATTTGTAATAATTTCTTACTGTTTTCAAGAAGGTTAGGTCTCACTGATAAACATGCAGTCTGGGTTCTGGGTCAGAGTTCAGACCAACAATCATACCAGCATTCATAATCACATGGACTAAGTTATGGGAATACAGAATATTCTGCATTAGGGCAGGATTCTCAAAAGAATGATATGATATGATATGATATGATATGATATGATATGATATGATATGATATGATTGATATGATATGAATGAGTTTTGTACCCCAAGTCAAGTACTCATTTTTAAATATCACTGCCTATATGTTTTATACATGCCTACACATGCTGTCTGTGCTTGCAAGCATTGTGCACCACACAATTATATTATTCCCATCATTATTTGTCACAGAAGACCCCACTGCATTTTTAAAGCAAGGCAGTAAGACTATCCACAATTAGAGTGATGTTACCTAAATCAAAATGTAGGAGCTATTTAACAAAATACAGCTACCTTACACAAAAGTATGACAGTGAAAGAAGAATAAAAAATGCAGCTGAAAATGTAGGAGGAATTTGTAATGTAATTATCAAACTTAAATTTGATCTGCCTTGGCAAAGTGAACAGGGAACTGTGAACGGGGAAAATGTGAATACCAATAGTAACACGTTATTCTGTAGAACTATTTTGGTGTATTTATTTCTTGGAGATTCAGAGGCAAGAGTGCCTGCTTACAGATAGTGTAACTAAGGCATCACAGCCTGTCAGGTCTGTGATACAAGTTTTCCACTGGCAGTGCTGATATTCATGTGCCTGACAGGTCAGACAGTGAAGTATCTGCCCATTTCTGATTTCAGCACATTTTAAAATTCTTGGGAGTATTTAATCATAGTGATTGACTTAATGGTCCTTGCCAAGTCACTTTCATCCTTGACTGATACCCAAATGATCAATAAGCTTGACCATGCCAAAAGTGAGAAAGGAGAGGGAGAAAAAAAAAAAAAAGAAAA
>VWYO01027023.1:85181-150216 GCA_013400275.1 Rhadina sibilatrix | reverse complement strand
TTTTTTTTTTTCCCTTTTCTTCCGAGGCAGGGGCTATTTTGCTTTCTTCTGTGCTCATGAAAGGAAAGCAAAAAGGAAATGTCTAGTTAGCGGCATAAATATCTCCACTAAGTCTGTGCTTGCAGACAGTTAAGGGAAATGCTACACACGGAGAAAAGAAGAAATATGTGGCTTGAATAATGTGCACCTGCAGAATTACACAGGCGTCGCTAAACAGTGAAGTGCCGATCCCATCACGCGTGCCTTCAGTAAAAGGATCTATTCTGCTACTCCCCGCAGTCGGCTGCCTACCCGAAATAATCTCCCCTTGTTTGTGGCCAGTGATTAATATCCGATTAATCACCCTTTCATCCTCATCCTCATCCCTCCTCCCCGCCACACTCATACACTCCCAGAATATTTAGCAGACATTATCGATCCCTCTCCGAGTTTTTAGACTTGGTTATCGCCTACGGAGGTTGCCTGCACGGGTGGGAAGGAGGTGTCTTGTGGGGGTGGCATTCAAAGGCGTGCCTTCCTGAGCTGGCGCTGGCTTGGATGAAACAGTTTATTGTAGAGCTTTGCAGCTGCTTTTTCCCCCCATTTGCATCGCGTTGAAAAAGACAATTCGCGTTTCACAGGGAGGGTCTGGAGGGCTTTTACCTCATCCCGCGTTATCCTGACGCGGGTTATCCAAGGGGAAGGGTCTTGCCTGCGATGTTTATGCACACTGTAATTAAAGGCAGCCTTTTTCTGTTTGCGTTTATTGAAGGGAGCCGCTCCCGGCGCTCTGCCCCGGTCTGGAGACGATTTGCTGTCGGCACCGACCCGGGCCTTTGGGTGTAATCTCTTTTCCCCGGTTCAGCCTTGTGCAGTTAGCGCCTTTCGGTGCCGGTGCCAGGGCTCGGCAGCCCCGGGCTGGATGCCGGCCAGGCGCGCCGTGCGCTGCGCGGAGCCCCGCGGGCGCGGTGCGGGGGCGAGCGGGGGCTCCGGGGCGGCTCCGAGGCAGCTGCTTGGTGAGCGCGAGTCGCGGGGCGGCAGCATCCGACCGAGGGACGCGCGGCCGCGCCGCGGAGCGGCTTCCCCAGCACCTGTTGAGAGCCGCCGCTTGCCCTTGGGGTAAGGAAAAAACGCTGGGCACGGAGGGCAAAAGCTGGGGTGAAGCACCAGAAACAACCCAAGAAACAGGGCAAAAAATGGGCTTCGCAAAACTGCCTGTTTCTCCTTCTTCCCATTGTCAGGGCCTAAGCTTCCCGATCCCTGGCAGTTTCCATAGACTTCCTTTGGACTGGGGCGGTTCTCCCAGAAACTACCGATCCAGGAGGGTGAGATTTTGCATTCTGGATGCTGGTTCCTTTAGGCAGCCAAGCTTCACAGATCTGGCTTACACTCACTGCAGCACTGCATCTATTCTGGGCGTTTATATTAATTCTCTCTCCACTGCCGTCTATGAAAACATCTTTCTTCAATTTACATTCCCATTGTGTCAACACGGCTCCTGCCCCCAGAAAGCAGAAGCAAACGATGAATGAATACCTGCCCACGTAAAACATTCCAGATGTTGGGAGCAAGATGACTCCCCAGATCCTACATCTGCTCTACCATTGCCTGGCAAGGCCTTTTTACCACACCCCATCTCTGCAAGCTCTAGCCCATACCCTTCCTTGCATAAACACTTCCACTGAACAGTTCAGCACCACATCATAACATCCAAACTGTTGCTGTCATTTCTGTCATGCCGACCACTTCCACAGCTTTGCTTGATATCTGCCTCTCAGCCTTTTCCTATTTTTTTGTCATTATCCTGTCACCATTTCTTCAGTCTTGATCCACAGCTCTCCCATCATTACAGGTGTCAAGCTACCCCAGGATGCTTAGAGGAACCATGTTCACGTCTGAATAATTAGGCTTTCTCTGGATATACTAATATGGACAAAACAAATCATTCACGTTTATCTATAAATTCATGCCTCTTTGGAATCTTCAACAATACTTGAAAAGGAGTAAGAAAGCAGGAGAAGGTGGAAGAAAGGAAATTGTCAGAACTGCTGAGGAAGGGGTGATAGGAAGAGCTAAGTAAAGAGGAACTGTTCCTTTTTCAATGAAAATATTGCTTACAAAATATCCCATTATGCCATGGAGCCATCTCCAACAAAATCTTCATTCAATAGGCGTGGAGTAAAAAAGCAAAGAAATGACACCACTGAAAACTGAGAGGTCCGAAAGGCATTAAAACAAACAAACACATCCACGATCCAGCCTTTAGGAAAAGCCAAACGGAGTGATTCCTGATCAGCTACAGGGGGTGATGAACCCTGTGCTCTTCCCTTTACATGAACGAGACGCCCAGGAAAGCTCCCTCCCCTCACACCGTAGGAGAAAGGAGAAGCACCATTGAGACAAGAGAGATACAAACCAAGTTTGGAGGAGTAGGGAACGGAAAACTCCACTGTCCAACTCCCTTACAGAAAGGGATGAAGAGGGCATGAAAGAGGGGGGAAAAAAAATAGGCAGTATCAGTGAGCTTTGTCTCCTGGGATTTAGGAAAGAAATCACAGATACTTTACACGCCTTCGATTTGGCACCTCCCTCCATTAAAAAAAAAAAAAAATGCGATCTGTTAGTGGAGGCAAATTGGATAGGAAATCAAGCAAAATCACCAGATTCCACAAGACTCCTCCATCTATTCTATTTGGCTGTCGCCCCAAGAGAGAGAGCACCAAGGTCGACTTTTGTCTGCCTGGCTAAAATGAAGCTTTGCTGCTGCTGTTGTTCCTCTGTTCCCCTCTTGCAGTTGTGACAAGCGGAACAAGGGCAGCTTTCAAAATGAAAGGGAGATGAAGCGCTGAGATTTTAAACGGCTCATTGACAGGAGAAGTGATGAGAAAATGAAAAGCATTTCCATTTCCAGTGATAGGTACCTGGCATGTAGGAGTATTTAGCAGGGACAAAGCTGCCCTGCTTCTTTCAGCCACCTCTGCAATCCCCCTTTTTCCTCATTTCAACCTCAATCCCGCTCCCTTCGTGCTCTGTCAGCCCCTCCCCACCTCCTCCTTCCCAGTCCCTTGATTTATGGTGTTACTGACGATGGGTATGGGATTACTGGCGGATGGCTTTCCTCAGTGGGGCACGGGTGAGCGCAGCGGGGTGCTGGCTCTGTCCCCGAAGCGGGAATGGTCGGGAGAGTAACAGCAGGTTCAGGTTTCCTCATATCCAGATGGTCGATGCCAGTGCCGCATCTTTGTGTGCATATGTGTGTGTGTGTTGTGTCGGTTCGTGTGTGTGTGTGTATGTACTCATGAAGGGGGGCAGGGACGCTGACTGGAGCAGGGACAGCGTCGTCCTTCCTTTCCAACTCCCCCACACCCGCTCAGCTCCTCCTGGGCGCTTGTTTGCCGTGAGCCCCCGCAGGTGACACAGGGCTGGCTGTGCTCAGCGGGCTGCGCACCGCGACTCATCGATTTTTAAGCTCCGGAGTTCTTCAGGGTTACAGGCAAAGTTACCCTCTCTCACCCCCGCCTTTCTCAGGGCTAAAACTCGGCACGGCTGTTCCCCCGCTTAGCGCTCTGCTCCTCCGCCTCCTCTCCTGCAAGGCAGAAGTGAAGAACACACGACCTCTCCCAGCAGCACCAGCAGAGACCATTTGTCCTTTCCCTGCCGGTGCCCCTCGGGACTCGCAAAGGGCACGGGAGAGCCTCACGTTCGCTTTCCTCTTTTTCCTTGTGAGAGGCAGCAGTCTCAAGGCGGAGCCGGCTCGGAGCTGCCCGCCGGAGCCTCCACCCGCGCCCGGCACCGGCAGCGGCCCCCGCAGCCGCCTGAGGTGACCGCGCCTCCGGCCAGTCCTTCTGACACGATCTTCCGTCTTTTGGCTTTGCTTAGGGCTCTCAGTCACTCCTGCACGTCTTTGGTTGATAAGTCTAAGGCAGCAGTAGGGTGGTCGGTTGATTGGTTTGGTTGGCTGATACAGAAACAGTCCCTCACTCCCTGAGCACAACCAGCCCGTTCCTCTGCGAGAGCCTAGGCACTTCAGGCAGCCATACAGGGTGGAGAGGGACAGGCTGTAGTAGCTTCAACTCCATTATCAGCATCTCAATTTGCGAGCACCAGTGCATGAGACCCAAAGAATTCTGTGGATGTGCTCTAAAATTCCTCATTTTCCAAGACTCCTGTGCAGAAACATAGCAGAAACTTGTAGTCTACCTGTGGGGTTTTGCTTGTTTGTTTGTATTTGGGGGGGAGGATGTTTTTGAGCAACAAGTCTAGCAGGATAGTTGTCCATCTAGCTTAGTGCCCCTTGTCTCCAGCCATCACAATTAGCAGCAGTCTAGTGAAGGGTTGGAGAAGCACAGCAAGTGGAGTGACTAGCAGGTCCTGGATGTCAGCAGCCAACGGCTTTGGGTCTCCTAAGATACAGGCTGCTTTTGCAACATCACATTTGGAAAGGCATGGACTGGCCTGTGTTCCTCTCATTTGTCCTTTCTCTTTAATTCTGCTGCCTTTTGGCCTTGCCTTGCCTTCCCTCCCTGTCCCATACCATGGCATTCACATAAAACCTCCATACTTTACACTATTTATCTGGCTGAAAGCACTGACTTGTATGAACATTTGTGATAAATGTTGACATGCTGTAAATGTCTACCCACAAAAATTGAGATTTGAAACCGTTGAATGTACATGTATCTAGTAACAAGAAAGAAAAGCACATACTTGTTCAGAGAAATTTGAAAAAGTTTTAAAATATCCTGTGGGGATGGCTCAATTTGCCTGATTGTAATGACTTCTCAGAGAAAATGTTATGAAGAACAAGATAGTCTTGTATTGTAGCTTTTTTAAAAAAAAAATGTCTTAGACTTTGATTTTCAGAGGTATTGAGCATTTACAGTTTCAGGTGGCTTTAGTAAGAGTCTGGGGGACATGCTTCAGCTCTGAAGCAAGGCTGAATGAGTCCATCATTATGATTCTGAGACAGAGAGAAACAGTATAAGGAAAGCATCTATAAAATTATTTAAAATTATATATAAAAATTTAATTTGACAGAATCTGATAAATTGGAATGGTAGGAATAAGAAAGACTGCTGTAAAATTAGTTTGGGTTGTTTTTGTTTTTTTTTTTTTTTTTTGTCTTTTCCACTAATAGGAAATTTCAATTCTAATTCCAGGGGGTTGTGACATCTCAGCTTCAACTTCTTGCTGATGCGTATCATTTAGCTTGTATTTCTGACCATAATGGTTAGGGTTGAAAGGATAGAAGAAAGCCTTTGAGGGAAATTAGCTTACCAGTTACTACAAAGCAATTTCCAGGAAAGAGCAGTCAGAGAACAGACAACTTGGTCTAAGTTGTTGGGTTTTTTTCCTTAAACCCTTATAATTTTAAGAGAACTCTTAGTATGTGAGATTTGAAGAAGCAATATTTAAGTCACGAATCAGAGACCCATCTGATAGAAGTAATTATTGCAAGTCTATAAACCTTACTTCAAAATTTTGTTTATGTAATTTCCATGCTAGAGTTTATTACAAAAATCCAGAACTCTTACAAGATTTAGACACCTGCCTTTCAATCAACTTTACAGAAGAATATTTCCTTGTCAATGAAATGGTACATTTTCTCTAAAAAAAAAAAAAAAAAAAAAANAAAAAAGGTTAATATTTGTCTTTATTTAAAATTCAATAGAGACAATATCTGGCAATTATCTTAGTCCTAAATAGAACAGGGTGGGATATGTGATGCACCAGTTTTCACATTCCCTTTAAAAAAAAAAAAAAAGCCTAGCAGTATGAAAATGTTGAAGATCTCCTTCCCAATATTCAGCTTTTCTTCTGGGAATTGGAATGGAGAAGGATATTGGACTATAAAGAGGATTATTTAAAATACACATATACACACAGACACACCATTTACATTTGTACTTGTTTACATTCAGTTGTTTACCATTCTTGGGCAGATTTACAATCATTGTTGCATTGCTCTGTTCTCACAGAACGTGTAAGATTTACTATGGCTTCATAATTTCAGCATTACAGATGCTGAGTACTGTTGTAAATGTCAAAGGAGGAAATAGTGGGAATTCATCATGTCCTTCCCAGGGTCTGAAATCTTAGTTGGGTAAGTTTATAGATTTAGGAACTGTGTTACTCATAAAGGGTGATCCCCAGGGTATTGGAAAATGGCAAACAAGGGATTCCAGTAGGGCTGGTGCTCTCATAAAACTCTATTGTTAAAAAACAAGATTGGATGCAGTCAGCATAGACATAGAGAGATGGACTGGCCATTTTCCCTTGGATTCTACAAAATGCATCATATCCTCATGTGTCATATTTGCATTGTATCATAGAAATAAGGAAGATAACTGTAAGTAACTTAACCACAGAAGCATTCCTGGGGTGATGAATTCTCATCCCCCAAGGCCTGTAAATATAACAGACTGTCTTTGCAATAGAACTGAAAGAATTTGGAGGCTTGAGGCAGAAATGACTGAGTTGATTACTTGGATTATACTGCTATTGAATCACTATTTCTGACCTTGAATTCTGTTCTGTTTCCCCTATTTATGTATCTTCTTAGCCTTATCTATCTTTATACATGTAACTTGTTTGATTTAATTTTCATGGAAATATGTATACATATATGTTTACACATGCATATATAATATGCACATGTAGAAACTATATCCACATATTTGATTATATTATGAAGAAATTCAACAACCCGCATTGTTACCCTACAAAGACACAGGTAACAACTTGAAACTTATGTGCTTCCTAAATTATCTATTACCTCTTAATTAATTGTGTATTCCCAATCAGAAGGAAGTTCTACTATAACATAAAGTTGATTTCACTAACAAAAGAGTGATAGCAGTGATAGCTAAGAGTACTTGTTAAGAAGAAAGTTTGATAAAACCAAAAAACACTAGTTACTAAATCCAATAAATAAAAACTGATCCTAGCACATTAAGAATTGACTGACATATCTATTCCCACTGATTTAGGGAATTTTTTTACAAAATATAGTTTTTAGAAACTGTTTTTAGTGGATTGAAAACCTCTAATCACCTTTCAAGTATAGAAAAAATGAACATTTCTGTGGTATTTTCTGGTTTATTTTAATACTGATATTATCATTTGAAGAGGCTGACATACCATATCTCAGAGATGGCTGTATTTCATTGGCAGTTAAAATGATCCCTCTGTCCTTATTATTTCCTCATAGAGCTGTTTTCAAACCCAGCGAGGAGATACCTGCAAGTGTAGTTTGGAGCCCTTAGTGAAAATAAACCACATAAACGCAGACTAAAGATATTTTCATGGAACATAGTGTTGAGATGGAGCTACTTGAATTACAAAACCTTTCCTCCACTATTTAATTTGACCCAGAATGAAAACTTCACGGTCTACTGTAGTTAGCTTTCTTGATTGCTGTGCAGTTTTATTTGGGAACTGAAGCTTAGTCTAATTAAAAGTATTCTTTTAAAAGCCTGTACTAAAAGTTGCATTTTTGCTTCTATGTATGAGCTTAGGTAAATAGATATAAAAAGAACCTCTAAACTGTCTGCTGTTTGAGCCCATAGAAGGCAAAAGGAGAGTCCAGAATAAGATCTCTGAGAGTAGATTTTCCTGTTTCATCTTGTACTGAGTTTTGAATTTTCTGTACATGTATTTTGTTTTACTCATAAATATTAATTATAAAAGAAGCCATGTATTTCACAATATACGCTAGATATTTTAATTAGAAGATGTCTGTGAAAAACTGTTATTGCATTGTAAACCTAAGGATTACAAAAGTAAATCATTTATGATTAAGAGAAAATAAGTTATATA
This sequence comes from Rhadina sibilatrix, assembly GCA_013400275.1. Classification (NCBI taxonomy): domain Eukaryota; kingdom Metazoa; phylum Chordata; class Aves; order Passeriformes; family Phylloscopidae; genus Rhadina; species Rhadina sibilatrix. Next base: position 142,419 of record VWYO01027023.1, on the reverse strand, counting down.
TTTGGTTACAGTCGGAAAATACTCTTTCCATATTTCGTTGATGGTCACATCAGCAGTTCTCAGGATGAATCCACTGGATTCAGTGTAATGATAGTATGCTAATAAAATGTCAGGTGTAGTCCTTAGAACCCCAGAATAGTCCTGTTTTTCAGGACATATTGCGAATTATAGCAATTTTTTAACCTAGTTTCCAGATTTCATAATAACTGTTTTTGTTTTCCAGTAAAACATTTTGGAATTGCACAATGCTTCTAATGGCTGTAGAGGAACTAGGAGGACTTAAGAAAACAGATTGCAGTTTAAAATGCGTCCAATTTAATTATAAATTCAATTTGGTTTTATTTGTATCAGGTTCCAGTTACATTTGAAAATGCTGAATTAGCAAGTAAAAAAATAAAACCCACAAAAATTGGAAAGTTTCCATGTTAGTTTTATCGTATTTATTTTCTAACACATCCTCTGTATTTGCCACTGCCTTAGTTTAAAGACATCTGATATGCTGAGTGAAAATCACAAGAACTGAAATACAGTGGAAAACAAAAGTCCAAATCCTGGTTTTTGGAAAGCCTACATGGTTAAACAAAGATTGGGGGAAGAAAAGAATAAGTCTTTGGGCACCTCACATATTCATATCCATTGGCTTTGTGGTAATAGATGCTTTTTTCTTGCATCTCCAGGGGCATGCAGGAACACAGACACACCGGCACTTCTGGTAGCAGGCATCTGTAACAGTGATCAAGAAGAATTATCATGAATTGTGCCTAATTCATGACTATGCTCTCATCTTCTGTGATTTCCCTTGAATACTGTGTCTGTGCTGACACTTCAGTTATATGACTCCTACTGACTTGAACAACTCTTGCTTGTTGCACAGAATGGCAGAATTGAGTGGGTTGGCAAAGACCTCAAAGACCATCAAGTCCAGCTGTTCACCCAGCGGTGCTGAGTGATGAGTGCCATGCACGACATGGCAGTTTTAATGGCCACAAGAGAAGAAACATGTATCCTTAATAACTCATAATAAAAGGGCAATATTTGCATCAGTATAGTGATCACAAAAAGTTCTCACCTGATTGGAGGTTTTATTGGTATAATATATTGAAGTATATTGGCATTTGCACTGCCAGCAGTGGAAAGTTGCACCAATCAACCATGAAAGACACAGTCTTTTTGAAAATGTACTGACAAACTTACGATTCTCAAAGCTATTTATCTGATACAGAAATGAGCAACAGAATCAATGTTCAATATAGAACACATTCAATTGGCATTGCTGACTACTGCATGCCTACCTCCATAACTTTCCTAAGGATATGCTTCAAAATTCCTAAATCTTTCTAGTACTACAGTTGCAGTCCATTGAAACATGTATGAGTTTCTACACTATTTTCAGCTACTTTTAAATTAGACTACCCATAAAAAAGCCCACCATTCTCCTAAGCTCTATCCATATATTTTTACTACACTCAAATCTAGCTCATCAACTAGCTCCTGTAATTTTTCTGAATTTATTCAGCCTCCTCTGCATTTCTGGGCTCCTTTCCCAAATTCTCTTCCCACTCCACAAGTACCACTGGAGAAGTCCCAATAACATAAAGCCTGCAGTAAAATATAGAAAGTTCTCTTCAGTTTCTATGTAATTTGTAAAGTCCTTTTTTTTGGCCCAAAGTAATAATCATGTAAGGGTAATATGGTAGGAAATAAAATAACGTCCCAGCCTTACAGGCATAAATTAGACTTATTAACTTTTTCAGGAAGTTCTTTGGATTTTATATCATCTCCAAGAAAGAAAGATTGGAAAAGTGGTTTTTCAGTTTTATTTCTTTTAATTCTGCAGTAAATTATGTCTGTTTACCTGATTAATGTTTGGTAACCAAAATAATATCTGTTCACCCCAAGGAAGAAAACTTCAAAACATACTATTAAAAAAAGTTCAAAATTTGATAGATAGACTTACTTGTGTATAAATAAACAGTATAGAATCAGATAATTAAAATTGTAACACTTGTTATATTTTGGAAATCCAAGATATACATTCTTGATTTTTCAAGCTCTAATGTATAGAGTTAAACTGTCCATGTGACATGTTAAGAGAAATTTTACAGATCTAATATTACTCCCGTATCGTTTTCTAATATCATTATTCTGGGATGACCACGACTGTTGGGACTCTGGATTCTACATAATATTGTAGAATAATAAAATAATTAAATAGAAAAGGAAAAAAAAATCACAGGGCTAGATTTGTAGGGATACTGTTCCATGTTTGTTCCCATTGACTTTGTGTATTCCAATGAAGTCAGGAGAGTTTGCTGTGTATCTGAGTTGTGAAAAGTACTGTTCCAAATTGCTCCCTTTGGGGCCTCCTGTATTCATCACCTCTTTGAAATCCATTGACAGCTGAGTTAACACAAATCTAAGAGTCAGAGTGTGCCACAGATACCGACTAAGGAGAGAATCTGCTCATCAGAACCACTGTAATTATTAAGAAAACATGAATTATCTACCGGAATATCTACCTCAATAAATCTGAGGTAACTATATGGAAAATGGATAGGTTATTTCAGAATATTGTATTCAATACAAAGAGCATTGAATCATCACATCTGAAAACATAACTGCATTGCAATGTTGAGGTGTTTTCTGAAGAATTTTTTTTTTCATTCTTACAGGTTTATTAGGTAAACATCCTCTGGCCAAACTTATATGGATATATTTATTTGATCAACTGTTTCTCCTCACCTGCTTCCTCCATGCTTCATGTGTACAAAATTTATTTGCACTATCTCTTTTGTATCATACCTTTTTTGTGCTTTTAATTCACAGATTGCTCTGGGCAAGGTTCCTATTCTTTGTCTGGCACACTTGGAAAACTGAGCACTTCTTAGAAGTTGTATCTTTGATTTTTCCTCTTTTCCCATCTCTTATCAGTATTACAAATATGCCCATTATCTAATTTAATATCTGTATTTTACAATCTTAGTATCTTTTATTTTCCTACCTGACAATACTGGTTTTTTATTCCAATTCTATTGATGGCCCAATTAATGTTCCTAACAGTGTATCTATTTCACCCTGCTTGGTGGCTTTAAGTCTTCCCATTCAAAGCTTCTTACTTCTCAAGTGAGAAGTATACTTTTGAAAAAGAGTGATCATCCATTCAATTATAACCTTATTGAAATATTTACCAGTAGATTATTTTAGAGCTTTTTCCCCACCGAACTGAAGAGAAAATCTGTCATTGACTTTTAGCAGAACAGACCAGATTGATGCTAAAAGGCAAAATACTCATTTCAATACAGAGGAGTTTATTTAAGATGTGACAGCTCTGCAAAACTCTTTATACCTTGCATGGGACTGAACTGATGAAACTGAAAAGCTGTAAGAGTTGAACTCCACAAGATTCTTTTTGCCAGTACTCTAAAATGGTATTAGGGCTAGATGGCTAAGTTATTGAAAGTCTCAAAAACCTTACAGGTTTTGGTCCATTTCTGTTCATTCTCTTACGAGGTTAGTTAAGTGAGTCAACAAAAACAATTTTTCAAACTATAAGAATAATATCACATTTTATTATAGTTTTCAAATCCTATTCTAATTCATCATTCGTTTATAAAAATGGCAGGGGGAAGACTACAGTTGCAAGATGATGAAAAATCTAAAATCCTTTTTAAAGCTTAAAGTAAATAATATCAAAATTTTAGAAGACAATGAGTCAACAGTTTATTAACCAATTACTTTTCTTTTTTTTTTAACTGATTTGGTCTGGAACTTGGCAGAAACACATGAGAAGCCCTGAGAGTTTAAAGTTTCTGGCTGATCTCTAAATCTAAAACAGCTGAGCAGATTTAAATATTTTGTGTAAACAAATTTGCATCCAGGCTGCTAATCTGCATGCCAGCTTTCAGCTTGACATTTTCTGAAATGATGGAAAAATGCTAAGCCCTTAATACTAAATGGAGTTCATAATGGAAATGCTGACAGACCCTTAATTACCTGTGTTGTGATTCTGCTGAAAGCTTCTTTATCTGTCTAATCTTTCACAGTGCAGTTAAATATATAAATTCTTGAAAGGACAAAAAAAGGGAAATTTGTGTTGGAAATACTGAACTGTAGCAATGCTATATTTTCTTCCAGACATCCACTTATGGAGGCAGCAGTGACAAAAAAAAATTGTTTGAAGAAAAATGTAGCATTATCTGGCAAATGTAAAGGCAGCCAGTGATGCTTAAAAGTTTAACTTAACCTCTGTTTTTCAATCTTTTTTGAGTCACCTTTCTGGCAAAGGTGATACAGTCTAAACAGATGCAAACAACTATTTTTAATATGACGATGAGGTTTTATGATAGAAGAAATTTCTTACTGACTTGATATGGCAAAAAAATCCCAACCACAAAAAATACCCAAATTATCGTTCCACTGCCCTAATACCGTGTACTTGTGCTTAATTCTTCTTCACTGACTGGAGGAGGAACTAGAGGATAGTATGAGAGAAAGGTCATTTTCTGGACTCTAATTTACAGATTCTGTAATGCAGAAACTCCACTATCTGCTGACTTTAGAATAGAGTCTTTAAGATTCTCTGGAAGAGCTTTTTTTCAATTTTTTTTTTCTTCATTCCCTCCATGAAAATTTTCCCCCGCTTGTCCAGGCTATAACCACCTGAAAAACTAGACAGTACTTGCTCTGCAGAGATTGCTTAGGGTGGATGACTCAGACATACCAGCCTTACTCTGGCTCCACACAATCTCTGTGTCCCAGCCAGGGCACACAGCTGTGCCTGTAGAACATCGTTCACACATGACAGTGGTCCTTCAAGGAAACAGAATATCCTCTAGCATTTTTGCCTTTGTGGTTTGCTGGGTGAATGAAATCTATTTCTCCAGGGTTCCCACAGCAATGACTGAAAAAGCTCAAAGAAAATATCCTGAAGGAAAATGAGAAACATACCGCTCTGATACCTTCTTTCCAGACTGCCACCTTCTCCAAAAAGGAGACCTGGAATTTTAATTTTTGCTTATGAAGAAACTATTTCAGTTCCAAGATCAACTATTTTCCCATCTCTGTATCTTCTTTAATATCATTCTGCCTTTCTTGACATAAGGAGATTAGAACTCTGGGCAGTGCTCAAGATAGGGGTGCATCAGTGTTTTCTGTAGGAGATAGGTTTCACTCTCTTTGCCTTACTCTTCCTGATTGTGGAAGTGCCACGGAACATGAAGTCAATAATTTCAAAGAAACTTCAGTGATGTGTCTGAGGTCAAAACTCTGAGTTCCAAGTTCAGCATCATGCAGATATCATTTAGTTATATTTTCCTATATACATATTAACCTCTAAAAGTTGATTGAGTCTGTGTTTGCACGCCTGTTGATTTAGTGAGGACATTCTGGAGTACCTTGACATTGGTGCATCATTTGATTACCCAAAAGATATTAACATCTCCAGTCTTGCAAATTTCCCTGCATACTCCTTACTCTATTGAAGATAGAGATGTGAGGAAAACTGATCCCGTCACTAATCTGAAAGTGGCAACCCCTCTTTTGATTCATCATCTAATCAAGTGATCATCACCTATTCTGTGTCCTATATTTTAACATCTTTAAGTTCATAAAAGGATCTTTCCATCTTTCCTGTGGTAAACTATTTTTAATGGCTTTTGGTGGTGAGCCTTGTCAAGAGATTTTTGCATGTTGACAGTGACTAAACTTAAAAAGATTAGTTTTTCTGAGTAATGAACCTATACCCAGAATTCCCTTCTCTGGTGTAACCAAAGACCAAAACCACAGAAGAAGAGCTGCCTGCATACGTTACCTTCTGTGATACACAGAAGAACCATGAATATTTTCTAAACCACGGTACTTTTCATATTTCTTTTGAGGTACAATGGAACTGTTTAGTACTTTAATAGCTGACTTAACAATATATTACTGGAGTTGCAGGAAATAGTGCTGATTTCTGTTGGAAGTTCTGTTTCTGGAATTTGAACTAAACTACTATTCCAAGCACAATGTTAGAGACACTGAACTCTTGCAGTTGTCAGATGAGATGATGCTTGTGTGTCTGGTTCTGAAAGATTGCATGGTATTTTTCACAGAAAATTGTTATTAGCCTTCATCTGCTGGCTGAATTCCAATTTGGATAATTAAAGTCTGCTATCTAAATTCTCTAAGCAGAGTGTGTTAAATAACTTCTACACTTCCTTTTCTAATCTTCTGAGGGGCATTTCTGAAAAATATTAAACAATAGATCTATTTAATCTAAAAGGCAGCTGCTTCTAAATGTTAGGGGAAAGTAACTGTTTAGAAGGTGTGTTGACTAGTAGGTGCTCAGTGATAAATTACACGGCAGCATTGGTGTAGGAAATGCTCCTTAGCACTGTACAAAAAAATAAGGAAACTACCTCCTTAACAAGATTACTGCAATTTAATTAAGAGTTAATGTAAACATTTTAGATAAACAATACTATTTGCTCTTCCAAGATGAGAAGAATGAGCCTGGAGAAATCTACTTAGAAAGTTTTGTAAAAGTTACAAGTTTTTGAAGGCTGAAATAAAGATTTCTTATTCAAGATGAAGGATTAATACATACAACTGTAGTACACAGGAGAATATAGAAAAGTGCAAAGCTGTGCAAAGCTTTGAACTCCCTCAGATATGAAAAAAAAGTCAAAGGGAGAAAATGGGTCAGTTGGACCAGTCATGAAGTCAAGTCCTGTATTTGAAATAAATGGATGAAATGGAAATATTTCAGATGTAGTTGAGTACAACATTTTGCTAAGTACATACTAGTTCAGTTGTTTGCTTCAATGTGAGAAAAGAAGGGAAGGGAATTCAATATTAATCACAATTGCTCCACATGTTTTTGAACATGTGTAATTATTGGACTATTTTAAGAATAATTTGTTAAGGTTCAGCTCATTGGTCCATCAAAAATGGTATTTGTTTCTCCCTCTTGGCCTTATGGTAAGTACCAGCATTCAGGAAAATAAGAAAGAGATAGGAAGCAAAGAGATACCACAGAAATGTCTTAACTCAAAAGGTGTTCTCATATTCACTATCCATCTTTTCTCGGGGCCTGTTGACACAGATGTGTTAAACTAGAAGAAGCCCTCTCCTGTACCATTTCTTCCAACCTTGTTTACCTCCCACAGAATGCTCTCTATCAAGCCCAAAGAATTTTGCTCTCCATGAAGAAAAGATGACAGTGTTAACATTTTTGCTCATGATTGTTTCACCCTGCATTTTGAAATCTCTGTACAGGTTCACAGTAAAACTTTTTTTTGATGGGAGGGTTTACAGAGAACAATATAGTTAATACAACCACATAATAATTCTGTGACTTTTGGTACTGTTTGGCAGTATTTTAATTCAAGAAAAAAAAAATCATACACACTCATGTGTGCTTAAAGTATGTCAAAGCTCAGTCAGATCTGTTTTAAAAAAGCACAATAACAAGACCATTTTACATAATGTTATGTGCAAATTAGGTATTCGCCGAGTTGATGCATGTCTGGATTGAATGGAAGCAGAGGTTGTTTATAGCCCTTTGAGAAACCATTTAAATCTGGTTCTAAGAAAACGCTGTTATTACAGTGCAGATGGTTGAGTTGATTGCGATCTTGAAGATTGAGGATATCTCCATTTCTCTGATGTTACAGAAACACAGAGAACTTTTTGGCCTGATTGTCACTATGACTTACTGTTGCCAAAAACTGCATTAACTGCTGTTTTGGAGTCTCCTCAGTACAGAATTCTCATTAGCTTATTTCCTTGTATGAATACAAAATTAGTAAATAGGAGTGTAATACAATATGCACAGTTCCAAACCAAATACCAGCATTCTTAAGATAATGATCAGGAGAAAAATAGAATGAGTTAATTTCTCTGTTAAGCAACTTCATTTTCTGTTAGTTAGTGAAACTTCAGGTACTTTGGTGTGCAATTTAACACTACATTGCCAAAAAGATTCAGTATGTATATTGCAGTTCAAAATGCACTTTGAAGTCTGTTCTTTATAGTTGTGTAAGAAATTGGCTTCAAGGGAATTGCTACTATCCTTTGCTAGAGAAAAAACAAAAATAAAATCTTGAAGTTAGTGGGTCAAATATCATCTGCTTTAATTACTTTAAACAGATGGAAATCATGAATAATTATTCATAAAAGCCTTTTTATATGCTTTTTCAAGGGGTATTGCAAGATTTTTTTTCAGTTACATAAATAGCAAAGTGAAAAAGAACAAGTAATATCACCTCATATCTGCACGTTAAGAAACAGCAATAAATGGTTTGTTTTATAAGTGCTCTGAGAAGTTGCATGGGTCCAAATCTAGTACAGACAGCACAAAAAAATTCTAATGTTTGAGATCAAACTTGATTGAGGGATTTATTTCCAATCTTCTAATTATTTCTTCATTTTTATCATTGAGTTACACTAATACATGCTGTTAAGAGGGCAACTGGGAATTAGTTTCTGGGAATTAGATTTTTCACTAGGAGAAGAGAACCTAATACTTTTCAGATAAATTTTCAGATAATGTTTGCTTTCTACCAGCTTCAATGAAACTTATTGTACACTTTACTAATGTTTCAGTATTTTGGCTATGAATGTGTTACTGGACAGTCTGAGAATGAAACTGTGCAACATTTTCAAAATTGACAGAGTAACAGTTCATTCATACATGAAAGAGATTTTTTTCCTGATGATTACCCCACTTTCATAATTGTATTACATTTCAATTTGCATTTATATATGGCTTATTTCTGATTTTGTGCTCACTAACATACCATGTTTTTGCATCTAAAATCAAACATTTTTCTGCTGACTAGTGGAGTGAATCTTCTTATCTAAAATGCTGAAACATGTAAAAAATTAAAACCACAGCCAAACAACTGTATCACCATGCTTATTTAGACCCATTTATCTGCTCAGTGTCCTACGCTTCTGAGCTTGCTGACTATCCACATCAGCTTCTGAAAATTTCTCCATGTCCATTCTTATAATTCAGGATACCACAGTACAAACAAACTTACACAGTTATAATTGCTGAAATAATTTACAGCCTATAATCCTTTAGCACATTTCAGTTAAGAGGCAGCAGGTTCTTAAGTTGTTGTTGCACAACTACAAAATAGACATATGGGAATGTCTGTTTCCTCTTGCACCCATTTATGATTGTGAACTCTGCAATTGCATACCTTTCTTTTATTTATTTATTTATTTATTTATTTCTGGCAGTTCTTCAAAAACAGAGTTTGAATTTTAGAAAATGGAAGAAAAAGGGGAGAATTCCTCAAGTGCCTCTCATTCCTCAGATTTCAGAGGAAAAATAAAATAAAAATTTGAGAAAATAAGTTCTATATTTGCAAAAAAATAATAGGCAAAAGTAATTTTTGCTTGTTTCTGTACTTTAATAAGAATGCACTGCACATTGCTAGTTAACTGCAAATAAATTACAAATTAAAGTTTTGCCTTTGATATATTACTTTTTCTTCCCAAGACAATTCAACACTCTGTATCAAAACTGCTTAGGCAACATCACCAAAATTAATTTTTTTGTTAATGTTTGCATTATAAACATTGTGGTAGGTTTTTGGTTGGTTGGTTGGTTGTTCTGCTCTTATTTGAGAAGTAGTCTAGGAGTTCTTTTTGTCTCATCATAATTACAAGATTTCACAAGCAATGGATGACTTTCCCTGTTGGGAGTGAGAAAGAGGGAAAAAACCAAACAATCCTTGCGAGAGCATTTAGGGCAACATGTTCTAGCCTGCTCTATAGAGACAGTTAAAGGGCAATTTGAATTTCAGTTTGTTGTACACTTCATGGTCCTTTGGGTTAAAAGTTGCTACTTCCACGTAAACATTACTTCAATAGGAAGCCATACAATTCTTTTAGGTATCTTCCTATTGTTTTCTCTGCTCAGCTGGGAGGTTTATCTGCCAGTGAGCCAGCCTATCTGCTCACCTGTACAGAGCAAGCAGACCTGCAGGGAGCACTGGATGCTCCTCCTCAGAGCACAAAGCAGCCATGCAGAGTGGAACATCCTCTCTGCTAACTAGGCCGTTTCCCAACGTATTATAATAATTTCACACCACATTATACTGTGAGTCTTAAATGATTGAATGTCTCCTTTGAACATTCAAAGGTTGCCTACTCCACTAGCTCACTGTTATCGCTTTTTTACATTGCCTCGTGGCAAATTAATTGAATATACTGTAAGAGAAGGGAGATCATCAGTATCTTATTTGCATACAAACATCATATTATTTTCAAATTATCTTCTTTAAGGTTCTCATTTTCCTAGGATGTTTTTTTCTGCCTGTATGAATTTTGCTCATTCTATATACATTCCTCTATTAGTGTTTTTTGCATAACATAACAGATTTTCTTTTCCACCTTTATCATCTCCCTGGATATAAGCACTAAATTACACAATAGTAAGAACATCAGCAATACTTCACAATTAAGTTTATATACCACTGACTTATACCAAGCTAGTCAGAAAAGTTTAGACAAAAGTGATACAAAATTTTTAAAAAAATCAACTCTTCACTTTCTCACTGCATAGGAAATGCTTGGATGGCTTGAATATTCCTATCATTGTCACTTTGCCTAAAACTTACAGAAAATTTCTCAGACTCATAATGCCTTAGGCAGCAGCCCCTATGCTTTCCTCTCCCACAGAAAAGAAGGCTTCCTTAGCCTACAGTCTTCATGGGTGTCTTTGGCTCGTGCCAGTAATTGTATTGATTTTGTGTTGTATGAAAAATTTGTACTTTGAGGGATACGTATTTTGGGAGATAAGGGATTGGGAGGTGATTTTTCTAAGAAGAACATAATGAAAGCAAGTTAATCTATGTACAGTTACAAGTGCTTTCAGTGCTGACAATGTCTGAACTGCAGACATGCTGAGATGTAATGGGGAATCACAGCTTCAGGGAGCCATCTGTAGATCTCAATGCAAAATCATTCAACCCAGTGAAGTTAAAGAAGAAGCAGATCTATTTGAATTTTTTTTTTCCTCAGCTGGGAAATGACTTTCTAAGGAAAATTGCAGGAGAATTAATAGATTTCAACTCTACCTTATTTCTTCTTTGACTTGTCCAAACTCCTTTAGGTAATGATCTGGTTTTCATGCACTACATAATATTAACATTGTACCTCTAATCGAGAAAATGTTAATGTTATTCCTAAAAGGACATTTTCATTGCAACTTTTGAAACATACAGAAATATGTAATTATGAAATTCCTTAACTTATATATTCTGAAGTTCATTAGCTGAAAAATATCTCAGGTATTTTTAGTATTTCTAAAGGAAAGTGTCAGAATCTTACTGTGGTAGGATTGAAAAAAAGTTAAAAGGTTCTTTGAAGCAGAATTCTGTCCATTGCTTCCTATCTCTACATGACAGATTAGCAAGGACCTAAAGTATGTACAGAATGAAATGAAATACCTGTTTAATTAAACTGTTATTTGCCTCATATTTCTACATATGGTAGGAGCTTTCTTCTGAGAAAAAAAATATAATTAAAGATCCCATGACAAGTCTTTACAACAAAGTGTCTCACAAAGATTGCCATAAATACCACACTGTTTCTGGATTTCATGTAGTTCCTTTCACTGTCAAGTACTGAACCAATCACTGTACTTAGCATTGCAAAGTTCATTGAGCCTGTCGCTGACTTCACTGGCCTTCAGGTCCATAGCAAAACAGACATCACAGATATGAATAGTGAATCATATGTTAATCCATCAGTAATTGCTTAGAACTATAAAAGACAAAGATATTTCCTTTTCATTGATAAAAAGGAATTAAAATGTATGATCATATAATCATGGTTTGATATTCAAAATAAACCACAAACTATGTTTGAAGTCATGGAAAGGAAAATAGATGTATAGGGGAGAAAGTGGCAGCAGGGCAGATTATCTGCCTGGTGATTTGGTTATTTTTATTCCAAAACAAAAATTCTCTTTACCACTGACTAGGAATAGCATGTTTAAAATCTGCACTTCATGTGGTGTCAGATAAATATTATCACTGTTTTGACATGTGAGTAAAGAAACATTATCTTTTACAGAATACTAGTTTTCTAATAATCTCTGGCATTTAACTTTTTCTTTAAGGATTTTAATAATGCTGCTTAGATACAAAAAAAAAAAATGTGATGGTCATTTCTAGTTAGTGGATGTTGTAGTGTGTTTTAAAAACTTTTGAGCTGATTATGAGGGTTTTAGTTGCTCTTGTTTTTCCAGTCTCTTTCAATGCATTAACTGTCACCTAAATTTTTGCTATTAGGGGGATGTAACATGTTTGGTGGTAATTATGATTCCGGTCCAATTTTCTTAGTGATCTTTCCTCATTGTACTCTCTATTTCAAAGTGGTTTATTAAAACTGAGATTATTTGTTAGATTCACTCTCTTTCTTAATAAGAATTTCCCCTATCTTACCCATTTCTAATAGAATTATTTTACTCACATGCCAAAAGCGGATTTCTCCATTTCAGAATAACAGCCTTACTTTCAAATACTGACAAAGCAGCAGTGACACAAAGATGCTGTTGTCAGAAATCCTGGTCCAAAAGACCTCTAAGATAATATGAAGTGTTAGTAAAATAAAAATGCAGTATATGTGAAGCAGAACTGGTAAAAAGAAAAAAAGAACAGGAAAATATTTCCAGAAAACATTGTAAAGGCAACTGATCCAGAACAGATTGCTTAGACATAGTCTGTCATGTTGTAAAAGTATTTATGACTTTTTTAACTCTCTCATGCATTGTATTTTTATTTTCTTCTATCATACAGTTAGTTTATTAACCGTTGTTATTTCATTGGTACAATAAGTCCATGCAAAATCTTCAGTCATTAGCAGTGCCATGCATTAAATTCACACCTGTTTCCATGGACATTTGAAGTCTTCTTTTGATATGATCAGTAGTTATAGAGAAAAGAGCATGGCCAACTCAGGACAAACAAACAAAACAGCAGAGACAGATTGCTTTGGAATTGAACAAATACATATGTTGGTTTTTAATATAAAATATCTTTGTTACTACAGAATATCTGATAGATAAATAGTGCATCATAACGAAAGGAGAAAAGGAAAATACCTAAAGTGTTAGTCCGATGTGTGAATGCAAGTAAATTGGTACAAAGTACAGATGATTAGAACAGCAAGCATACCAGATCATTTAAGATCTTGATTGAAAGTTTGGTTTCCTTTTTGTTTTTCAGTCTCTGAGATTCTTTCAACTCTTCTCAAGTTCTGTTCACACCTTTTTTTCAATGCACTTAATCTTTTTTGTCGCAGTCTTTAAAGCACTTTTAATTCTGCAGTGTCATCTCTGGTACAGGCTGGGCACTACTATCTGCAGTTTTCTAGATACTAAAGCACCATTAATATTATGTAATGACCTTTTTTAATGATCTGTCTTACATATTGAGATACCATCCTATGCTTTAGTATCTAGCAATGCTATAATCTTTAATGCATGTTTCCTTATACCAATGTCATAAGGGAATACTATTACCTTTTACCTTTCTTGCAGATAGAAAATCTTTCTGCAAGTCAGTTATGGGCCAGATTTGTTCAGGGTATTTAGGTACCTAATGATCCAGGCAAGTTCCTAGCAGAACTGACAGAAGCCTAAATGTGTAAGACTCATTATTTCAATAGGTATTAGGTACTACATTTTTCAAAGTCATGCTGTGCCCTATCTGGAAAATACCTTTTGAAAATCTTAAAGAATTTTAAAAACGTCCCAAGTGACTTCCCAAAGTTACAGAAGTCTTTCATCAAGTAGAAAACTGAAGCCATATCTCATGATTCCAGGACACCTCTGTTGTGACCCATTGTGGGAACTGTGCTAGCTGAGATGGATAATACCTTAGCCCAGGTAGCTTATGCAGAAACCATAAGCCTGAGACCATGGGAGGTGAGATATGGAAATGAGGATGCTAATGGCATCATTCCAAAATAGGACATGTCTCTGGTTCTTCTCCATTGGTTCAAGACCTTTCACATATGAAGTCATGTTCCTATCCTGCATTTGGGATTGGACCCCTGCCCCCAGATAACCTTATATATTGTTAAGCTAGTCACAACCCTGGGCCTTTGGATGCTGCCCCTATGACCATGAGGTCTCTGAATTTGTTATTTTACCACCATTACAGTTTATTTTTCAGGCAACCCCATCATTCCCGTCCTTTTCTATTTTGCCACACTCTGCCCGGCTGGACTGGACCTGGAATCACAGTGCTGACTGTGATAATCTGTGATAAATCCTCTCCTTTTCTATGAGAATAGACATAAAATACTAACCATGTTACTAGGTATAAAGGAACAATGTCCAAGAGGGTTTTTATATTATTGTAGATTGCTATTTTTTTCTAACGAGATGTTAGGTGTTATGCCACTTTTCAGTATTGATGTGCCTTCCATATTAAATAATCAGCCTAGTCCAATAATTCATGAAATGGAAGTGACAAAAGTCTTTAATTACTGGATGTTACTTTCTCTGACAAACTTTAAAATTTGAGTGGACATATAAACTGATATACAGTCAAAGCCATTGGAAAAGGACATATATAATGAATGCATATGAGAATTATTACTGTTGACTAAAATATAAAAGTAACTGTACTCCCATAACATATGTGCAGGCTCTGGTAAATGGGACTAGTAAAAAAGAAACTAATACAGGGGTTTTTAACATGCACTAGGAATGATTTCTTTTTGAGATGTTTCTTTGCTACAATTTCTCCAAACCTGGTACATCTGGCAGTTGGTGAACTGAAAGCCCTGCACTTTATGGTGATTAGCACCATCTCATTTTTTCTTTGTGCTCCCCAGTCTGCATGTTGTGCTGTCTCGTCTGCATGCACTTGCACTATCCTTCATTTTGTTTACTTTGCAGTCTTCTCAAACTGAATTTGGTGCCTTTCCTGTTTCAGTGCAGTGTGTAGCACTACATGCACCTTGTATATGTCAATATTTTAAAAATATTGTCACAAAAAAATGGCTGAAATTTTGCATGTAGTTGATTCAGTGGGTCCAATTATTGACTGCTTGTTGCTTTTGAAAGGCAGAGTTGTTATAAAATACAACCAAATCATAATTTTGCATTTCCAATGACAATAGCAATTTATGTCCATCTTTCAAAGACATTAATGGCAAAAGGACATTCACAGAGATGAAAGATCAAACATCATCTCTGTGGGATTCTTGGCCTGTAAATAAACCGGACTTCAAAAGTTTTTAATCTCTTAAGCATGTTTCAGTAGACTGATTAATGATTAATCAAAATGCATGTAACAATAACCTAATTATCTTCAAAGTTAGTTTGGTTTTTGTTGTAATTTATTAATTATATTAAGGTCCAAAATGGAAAATATTTCTCTTGAATGTCACAAGCAACTTCATACTTTAACTGGAACTTTTTAGTATTAAATCAATTATCAATTTGCAATTAATAAAAACTTGGTGGTTTCTTGAAGGTTTTTATTTTTAAGCATGAAATTAGAACAATGAATTGTCACATTATGTGCTAGATATACAGTAAAAATTTGCCTATCAGTCTGTAAATATTCTGATTTCTCAAATATGCATTGTGAAGGTCTGCATTCTTGTCCACATTCTATTTAATAAAAGTGGAACACATCTTTGCCAAACATTAATGGTAATTTTTGCATATAACACCAAACATCCATCCCTTTCATCCCTGGATTGCAGAAAAATGCAGCTAGCTACACAATGTGCTGGAATGTGCAGAAATCTCAGGAAAAAAAAAAAAAAAAAAGGGGCCAAACTCTCTTTACCCCCTTGGTATCCATTCTGATATGTATGTAAAGAGGCCAGCCACACAGCTAGTATAGAATTAACCCTTGTAATAAAGTACATACTAAAATATTTATTATTAATATGCTTCTCCACTACATTGCTATTGTTTAGTCATGGCTGTAAGACACTAATTATTTTTTTAGCTCCATCCTTACATTGTTCCTGTAAAAATTTTTGCAGTGATAAAAGGGGTTACAAGGCTGTAGAAAATCAGACCAGATGTAACGTAATGAAGTCTTAGGTTCTGGTATTTATCTTGCACTTTTACATAGTGGTGTCTCAGGTGTATGTAAATATTCTATTTCAACATGTATTTGCTATATCCATTACAAGTTCAAATTAATATAAACTTTAAATTATCTCTTTTTCCCCTGAAGTTTGGAGGGTTTTGCTATTGTTGTATTGGCCAACAGCTATTATTGATACTGAAGGCAGGGAATTCTACTTATGATTTTATAGCCATCTTTTGGTTTGGTGTATAACTCATGAAACAGAGAAGGAAAATTTATGTAGCTGGGTATTAGTCCTTGAACCAAGGAGATTTTCTGGCTTGTACTTTTGATCTTCCTTTTGTGTCCAAATGTATATTTCTTTTCTTTCTGCAACACGCCCCCCGCTCCTTCCCCCCTCCCCCACAATATTTTTTAAATTGCAATAGAGTGACTACAAATGAAGGACTGTCCAAAAGTAATAGTCTGGTGTTTAGGAAAAAAAATCACAGAATCATCAAGGTTTTAGAAGACCTTCAAGACCATCAAATCCATCTAGTCCAGCACCATCATAATAACCCCTAAGCCATATCCAAAAATAACTCATCCAAACCCCTCTTGAATACTTCCAGAGACAGTGATTCCACATCACCTCCCTGGGCAACTTCTTCCAGTGCCTAACTACTAATTTAATGATTTTTTTATTTTTCTGATAACTAATCTGAACCTCCCCTGGTATGACTTAAGGTCTTTTCCTCTCTCTCTTACACTTCAGACATGCCAGAAGAGACCACATCCCTACTTCCATACAACCTCCTTTCATTGTTGTACATTGTTCATGTACAGAGCAATGAGGTGTCCCTAGCCTCCTACTCTCCAGACAAAACCATTCCAATTCCCTCAGCCACTCCTGCTAAGATGTTTTCTAGACCCTTCACCATCTTTGTTACCCTGTTTTGGACACAAAAGATCAGTACAGACTAGAGACCTAGTGTATTAGATGTATTTTGAGAATGCCTACTGGATGTTATGAAGACAGGAGGAAAAGGATGGCTGTAGTCCAGGCTCAGTATCAGAGAACTTCTCAGTGTCTCAATTCTATCATACTAAACTGCAAGCTTTTAAGTTTATTCTGTCCTTAATACTTCTGTTTTGGGATTTTTTTAATGGTGGCCAAGCAGACTTTGAATGTTTCACATTCAAAATGCTCAAATTTTGGGAAGTACTTTGGCTCCAGTTCCTGTTGCTTCAGTAGCTTTGAAGTAACTTACTTAATCCCCAGTTTAGCACAGAACTTCTATATGACCTATACTTTCAAAAAATCCTGTACCCAAAAAAAATATTTGGATAACATCAACACTTATCCAGTAGACAGAACAAATAATGAACGTGATTTGTTATATAACTTTATGTATGGATCCATCACTGTATCTTTGGAAGATATGTAGATGGAAAAATTGGAAATTTATTAAGGTTTTTTTTACTAAGTCAAAATAGCATGTAGAAGTGATACATCTTAATAATTATGAAAAGTATTTGAATTGAAATACCTTGGCTTAAATTTCTTACACTGGATTTTTCTTTTTTTTTTTTTTTAATAACAGGGATTAAACAACTATTGCCAAATAATATATGGTTTGTTGAAGGAATTGCATTTACTTATGAGCTTTGTCTGCTTGCTGAAGGGATATTTAAAGAAGTGTGTGTATCTTGTCTTCCTGTGGATGTTTATTCCTTCCTTTCCTCTGGTTTTGTAAATTCCCAAAATATAAATGCATCAGAAGTAATTCACTGGTTGTGTGTGAAACAGCTACGTGCAAAAACACAGTAACTGCTCTGTTTCTCATAACTGAGTTCAAGCCAATGCAACTCTTTGTGCTATTAGGGATTAAACCTTCTCTATTTTGTGCTACAATGTCTGCAGAAAAACTTGGCATGCACATGGACCTTGTTTGTCATCTATATTGCTGGGAAAGAGAACTGCTTTCATTTACTGTACATGGCTGCTGAAACTAAAGCAGCTGGACCTCGGTTTTGGTGTGAGTTTGTTGTTTGAGGCTTTTTGTTGGTCTGTTTGTTTGTCTGTTTTTAAGAGGAAATGTTCACAAACAATAATGCTAAAATATTTCAGTATTCCAGAAATAGTGGATATGGTTACTTCTCTGTTGTCAGTGCATTTTGATAATGGGAAGTCAGTCTCTCATCTCTTTATTCTGCTGCTCTTGGCAGACTTCTGAAATTTTTTATCCTGCATTTGATAATTCATCCTCATAAAGCTGTCTTTAAAATCTTTGTTCGTGGGTCTAAAATGTATGAGATTAATTCAACGTGTGAATTTTGAATTGCATTAATTTCATCATGTGTAAAACATTTTTTTTACTAGCGACATAGATTTTCTTGTTTAAAAAATCTAATGCATTGTTTATAATAAAATAAATGCTCAAAACTTTATGTAAATTTTGATAATTCATGCAGCTTCACTTTTTTTGAAAAATTTGTAAGCCTAGAAAATTCCTTTTCATTCCTTTAAAGTATATCATGGGGACCAAATAATTTTTGCAAAGGGTTCTATGATTATGAACTAAAATATTAGGGAAAAGATGAAATGTCTGTTATGCAACATAATACCTAGCTGTATGTTCTTACTTCTATGTCTCATCCTGCATACAAAAGTTTAATTTAATTTACAGTGAAATAATCCTACTAACTCTGCCCTGTTCTCTTCCTGTTGATCTAAATGGCAAAATTCCCACAGGACTTGAAGAACCAGACAAATTTCTTAATATGTAAAGTTAATTGTGTGGCTAGATTCAATTACATGGGTATCATAGAACAAACAACATTTACTTGCTCCCTTAATACTCTTGCCTTCCCTCCTTCCCTTCCAGAGGCCATCTAAAAAAAGCATGTTGTAAGCTAGTTCTTCTCCTATCTGTGTGTGACTTGTGTTTAACTTAGGTAAAAGCTTAGATTGCCTCAAGCCTTTTTTTTTTTTCAACAATTCAATAGTCTTTTCATCCAGATTTTATAGATTTCACAGAGATCACCTGGCAGTCTGTGCATCTACTTTTACCAAGCACTTAAAAAGCAGTAAAATGGACATGCAATGCGTGCGTATGTACAGGATTGTTCTTCTCTTCAGAGATTAACCAACATAATAAACAAAAGTGCTGACAAAAAAAAAAACCAAAAAAAGGCATTGAGTGAGAATATTTTTCATGTACCCATCAATTATACAATTATAAATCTGAAGTAATGTTTTAATTATTATACCAGAGAACATCTCAGTGTTGCATGCAAGAGCATATTTCCCAGAGACTATTCCCCAGAATATTTTAGAGCAAAAGCAATTCCATCTGAAAAAAAAAAAAATCCAATTTCTTTTCTTCTTATTTTTTTAGCAGATGATTTTCAAAGCTTATTAGGTAAAGTGGAGATATAAAAAGCCACTTGAAAGTACAAACAAATGAACAGGGAGGAGAAAAGCAAAGAAAAGCAAGGAAAATCAGAGTAAACAATTATTAACCCTTTACAGCAATACCTTGCTCCCATTTGGCAGCAGAAAATGTCTTAAATGGCCTTATATATAAAGCTGAAGTTTCATTAAAATGCATAACAGCTCAGCACATACTTAAAATTAGGCAATTGATTTTATGCACTTCCTTGAATTACAAGCATTTTTCCTACTTTTTCCTGAAGTTTCTCAGTTGTTATCATATGAGGCCTCTCTGTGAAACAGACAGCTTTTTCCACTCATGTGGTGTTAAAAAAAAGCCTGTAGTGGGTTCACCCCCAGCTGGATGGACACCAGGCACCCAGTAAGGCTGCTCTATCACTCCCCCCCTTGACTGGACAGCAGGGAGAGAGTATAAAAAAAGGCTGATGGGTTGAGACCAAGGCAGGGAGCGACCACTCACCAGTTACCATCTTAGGCAATACAGATTCGACTTAAGGAAATTAATTTAATCACCAATCTAATCAGAGTAGCATAATGAGAAATAAAACCAAATCCTAAAACACCTTTCCCCCACCCATTCCTTCTTCCTTGGCTCAATTTTACATCCAGGTTCTCTCCCTGCTTTTCCTCAGTGGTGAAGAGGGATGAGGAATGGGGCCTCTGGTCATTTTATCATATGTCTCTGCCAATCCTACATCCTCAAGAGGAGGACTCCTCACATTCTTGTTCTGCTTCATTGTGGAATCCCTTCCATGGGAGACAGACCTTGAAGACTCCTTTGATATGTGTCACTTTCATGGGACGCAGTTCTTCACAAACTGCTTCAGTATGGGTCCCCTCCAGGCTCACAAGTCCTACCAGGAAGCCTTCTCCAGGGTGGGCTCCTATCTCCATGAGACCAAAGGTCCTGCCCAGAGCCTACCCAAGCACAATCTTCCTACAGAGTCACAGCATCCTTCGGGCACATCTACCTACTCCAGCACTGGGTCTTCCATGGGCTTCAGGTGATTTTCTCCACAATGACCCTCCATGAGCTGCAGGGGAACAACCTATCTTACAGAATCTGAGAATCATAGAATAGTTTGGGTTGGAAGGGACCTTAAACATCATCTGGTTCCAAACCTCCTCTGCTATGGACAAGGACACTTTCCACTAGACCAGGTTACTCAGAGCCCCACCCATCCAAGCTGGTCTCGAACATGACCAAGTATGGGGTATCCACAACTTCTCCGGGAGGTGTGTTCCCATGTCTCATCACTCTTACTGTGAAGCAATATCTAAATCTAAACCTACCCTCTTTCTGTTTAAAGCTGTATGCCCTTATCCTATCACTGCATGTCCTTGCAAAAGGTCCCTGTTCAGGCTTCCTGTGGGGCCAATGATGGTACTGGAAGACTGCTTTAACGTGAGCTCCTGGCTGTGGAATCCCAACTCTGTCAGCTCCTCCTCATAGGAGAGGCATTCCAGCCCTCTGATCATCTCAGTGGCCATCCTCTGGCCACTTATGTTGGAGACCCCAGAGCTGGATGCAGTACTCCAGGTGAAGTCTCAAAAGAGCAGAGAAGAGGATGAGAATTACCTCTCTGGATCTGCTGGTCATGTTCCTTTTGTTGCAGGACACAGTTGGCTTTCTGGGTTGCAGGTGCACATTGCCACTCATGTTGAGCTTCTCATCCACCAAGACTCCCATATGTGGCTTCTTCTTAGGCCTGCACTTAATACATTCTCTTCCCAGCCTGTATTTGTGCTTGGGATTGTTTTGATCCTGCATATGGTCTTACTGAACTTCATGAGATTCACAAGGACCCACCTCTCAAACCTGTCCAGGTTCTGCTGGATGGCATCCCTTCCCCAGAGTGCTGGCCACACCCCACAGCTTGGAATTGTGAGCAAACTTGCTGAGAGTGTACTCCCATGCCCATATCACTGACAAAGACATTGAAGAGCACCAGTCCCAATATTGATCCCTGAAGAGTAACACTCACTACAGGTCTCCTCTTGGACAGTGAACCATTGACAAAAGCTGTGGATGTGTGACCATATTGCCAATTCCTTATCTATTGAGTGGTCCACCCACCAAATCCCTGCCTCTCCACTTCAGAGACAAGGAAATTGTGCAGGACAGTGTCAAATACTTTGTTCAAGTCCAGGTAGATGAACGCCCACAAACACTATAGTCCTGTCATTAACTGTTTTGAAGGTCATCAACTTTTTTGGCAGAATTTTCCCTTAATGAAGCCATGTTGGATGTTGGTGGTCACTAATCATCTACTTATTTACATTAGCATAGCTTCCAGCAGGTTCTGCTCTGTGATCTTGTCACATACATGGGTGAGATTGACTAGCCTGTAGTTTCCTGGGTCTTCCTTATTGCTTTTTTTGAAAATGGGAGCTTTGATTCCATTTTTCCAGTTAGTGGAACCTCACATTTCCACTATGCTGGATAATGGCTTAGCAATTTTATCTGCCCATTCCCACAGGACCTTCAGATGCATCTCATCCTAATCAATGAACTTGTGCACCTTCAAGTTCCTTGGGTGGTTTTGAGCTTCATCTTCTCATACACTGGTCACTTATTTGTTCTTTCCAGCCACTTCCTTTGCCTTTTGTGACTTGGGTGGTGTGTCTGGAGCATTTGCCACTGGAGAGTGATGAAAAAAAAGCTGTTGAGCACTTCAACCTTCTCCGTATTTTGGGTAACCAGGTCTGCTGTGTCCTTCCATAGAGGTCCCACTCTTTCTTTCACTGCTGACATACCTGTAGAAGCTTTTCTTGTAGTCCTTGACATCCCTGGCCAGATTTCTGTCATGGCTGTAATTATCTTAACCTGATCATTTGCTGCTCAGACAATTTCTTTGTATTCTTTCCAGACTACCTTTCCTCATTTCCATTCTGTATTTTTCTCTATTTCACTTTGTCCGGGAGCTCCTTATTCATCCATGCAGACCTCTGACCTGCGCTTTGTTAGAATGCATCACTCCTGAGCTTGGAGGAGGTGATCCTTGAATATTAACCAATTTCTTTGGGCCATCTTGCCCTGGATCTGAAACTCTACCAATTCATGGTCAGTGCAGCCAAGGCTTCACATTCCTTCACAACCTGAAGCTTCAGGTGAGAACCAGGTCAAGCATAGGCACCTCTCCTTGCTGATTCCTCTATCTCTTGGAGAAAGTAGTTACCATCAATGCACTCCAGGAACCTCCTGAATTGCTTATGCCCTGCTGTGTTGTCCCTTGTGTTGTCCCAGGTATCTGGTGGTTGAAGTTCTCCATGACAACCAGGACTTGTGAATGTGAGGCTGCTCCCATTTATGTCTCAAGGGAGTATATGTATGTCTCTACACTCAGTCATCCTGGTTGCACGGACTATGCAGACCCCCATGCCTATGCCACCTGCCCTTGCCCTTGCTTTAATTCTGATGATCCACAGTCTCTTGGTATGCTCCTCAATCATTCTCAAGCAGACCTCCATGAACTCCAACTTGTCTTTGACAAAGAGGGCCACATCCAATCCTTGACTCCTCTACCTGTTCTTCCTGATGACTTTATATCCTTTCATTCCAACCCCTCATTAGCTTGGAGGATCCATCCTACCAGGTCTGCATGTCATGCAAGTAAAATCACATCCCTGTAGGCATGTACACATCTCTAACTCCCCTTGTTTATCCTCCATGCTACTTGTGCTTGCATAGAGGCATTTGAGTTGGAGCCCCAGTGAAGCTGCCCTATGATCTGGAGTGGCTGGAGTTCCTTTGTGCTGCTCTTCAGGTGCTCTTCTGCTGACCTGCAGTCCCTCTCCAGGCTCTGGGCATCTCTTGCTGGGACTGGCGTCAAACTGGTATGGACTCAGATGGGATGGACTCAGGTTCCCTTTTCCCTGGCAACTTCCACTATTCCAACTTCTATTGTCCATCTGACAGTTAATTTCACTGAAAACAGCTAAAAAGGGTGTCTGAAGAATGCAGGCTACTTGCTTATGTAAACAAGCTCATTTATAGTCTACAGAGTTAAGTGTTTTTCTTTTAAAGGAAGAATTTTCTTTGTGGACTCAATATTAATATGTAGATATTGTGTTGCTTTTTAAAGATGTATACATTTTAGCTTGCCATATTATAGGGGCTAAGATTTTGAAAGCCCTTAGTATTGACCTAATCTTGTTCTCATTTAAGATACTTCTAATGACTGTAAAAGGAGGGATTTCTGTCAGGCCTGAGTGCTACTGCAAATCCTATCCGTTATTTTCAGTTGCACTTTTGCACTTTGTGTTTTATGAATACAAAATCTCACACAAAATTTTAATGGAAAAATTCTTGACTTATGAGTTAGACAATTCATCAATGCCAACAGTGAGTGACAGGAAACTGCATCTTCAGACAAAGACTTCAGTACTGAAAGTGCCACCTGTCCATTTCAGTAAAAATTGCCTATACTGAATGAGGATGAATAAGTTGACCTGGTTTTAGAGACTAACTGGAAAGATGCTTGATGCTTGATTGTCACAAAATATAGACTTACTCTGATCATTGTTTTTATAATCAGAAACTTATGCAGATACAATTTTTAATTTAATTTTTAATTAAAATTTTACAATTTAAAAAAATTAAACACTTTATTGTGTAATTTAAATGAGTAAGTAAATTTCAAGTAAAGATATAAAACTTTTAAATCTCTTAATCAGACATAGGCCATCATATTTCCATCATGAATTCTTGTGCTGTATCCTCTGATCTGCATTTGGAATGAGTTCATTAAAAAGTGTATTATGCACTTTGAATTGGAAAACTTTTCAACTGCATATATATATATATATAAACTGCTGTACATATCAAAAGTTGTCTGGATTTCTCTCTCTAATTTAAATTTCAGTCATTGTCCACTGTCTGTCTGTCAGATTTACTTTTCTTCCTTCTCTCAGTGACAGTACTTGAACAATATGAATGACATGTAACTTGGTCTTTTATAAAAAAGAACATTTAGGTTATTACAGAAATTTGGGCATGGAGGAGCTCTCAAAAATCATATTTCTTTAACATTTTCAACATTTTGAAATATTTCAAAATTATTGACACAAACAGAGAGGCTGAATGCCTTGAGAATTCACGTGTTCAAGGAATACCGAGAATGATGCATGCAGGGAGGGAGTAAAGATGGTGAGCTGCCTGTATGTTCTGCTACATTTGCACTTTCCCTGAAAACTGTAAGCAGGATTCTTAATGGAAAAGGCCCTTTTACAGTTAATTCCATCTTAGTGCTTTTCTTGTACTTTTTTTGTAGTGAATACCTACTTTGTTTTTAGCCTTTTTTCCCCATTTGTGTAATACTTTGGATAATCTAATAAAACATTGAGACTATCCACTGTACTAAATTAATACACACAGCCAATATTGTTATTGCTGACAGGTCTGATAAAAGGAAAGATGGCCCTGGGAGGTGACCACTTCAGGTCACACTAATGTGGATAGGATTGAGAAGTTTAAATTGCTGCTTTTGTGCAGATAAAAGCATGTAGCTTCCAGAAAAGCCAGTCTCTTTTAAGCTGTAGAACTCACTTTTAAATTATTCCTGGTTTTGTTTAATTTTCTGTTTCTGTGCTGCTTTCTATCTGTGCTTCTCTTTATCCCCTTTTCCCAAGAGGTAGTTAGAGCTCCTCTCACCTTTTAGACATGTTCCATATACAGCAGACTGAGTTATTTCAGTGTTTATACAGTTTTCCAAAGGTGAAGATGCTTGGCTTTGGCTTAAATCTGTGTTGTAGAAGACACCCTGCCAAAGACTGCCGTGGAGCAATTGCAAGCAGAATTCCTTCTGTGTGTGTGTGCCAGGGTACCTATCAAGGGAAGAAAGGGAAAGTTGCAGGAATGGGAAGAGAAGCAAAATGGAGCTTGCAGATTTGTTCTAGATGAGAATGGAAACCTATTCATTTTTTCCTGTTTGTTTTAATATTTACATATTTATTCTTATTTGGAAATGGAATAAGTAAGAAAAGAATACACTCACAATTATCATATGGGTAGAAAAATAAATAAATCATTCTGATTATCAATATTAACTTGGAAATATAGATAAAAAGAGTGAAAAGCAGGACTTGCCAAAATAATAGGTAAATATTTTATTAGATAGAAATCAAAATTTTAAACAAACAAAAATCCGTGCAAAATCCAGGTCAGTTATGGTGTGATAACAAGGAAAGCTGAGGTAAGAAAAGGGAAACAAAACATGGTTGGTACTGCATTATATTCATGTCTTCCCTCAGTGGAAATGGTTATTAATCTTTCTGTCTTGGAAATACAAACGTTCTTCACATTTCACCAATCCACCAGCTCTGCTTTATGACCCAGATATTTGTCCTATTAGTTTGTCATGTTTGTAATGGTGCTGCAAGCAGTACACATATTACTTGCAAAGGTCAATGACATTGCTAATTTATTCTTACTTTAGAAATTCATCAATGACCAGCTTAATTTAGTGCAGGTTGGCTTCTGCTGAAATATACTACTTTGCAGTCTGGAACAGAAGCATTGTTTCCAGTACCCATCAAATGTACGATTAAAAATCTGTTACAATTTAAGCAGCATTGATTTAAGCACTTTATTTTAGCTGTCCTGTTTGAAAATATTACCTATGTTTAATTTTAAAATTTTCAATGGTTTAACCAAGTAACATGTTAAACACTAAAATTATCTTTTTTTTTAAATGGATGGTAAATCATTACATCTATAAAATTTACTTGCATTTATAATAATCTTCAGTGATATTTACTTGACAATAAGGTTTCAAAAATAATCTAAAAATATCCACTCGTGTCTAGTCTTTGCTGTCTTTTTGGTTACTTATTCACTGTGATTTAATTCCATGAAACTTTCTAGTATTTTTAAGTTATAAAAGGAAACAAAGAGTCCTTTTAATGTTGGAATTACTTCATATTCATGCAGGTAGTGTTTATGTTTCTGATTGCTAATGTATCTGATACAATACTGTATCAGCACTAAAGTGACCATGCTGTATATTTCAGAAGGTTGTTACTGTTGCTGCAACTTATTTCACCTCCATTATGGAAATTTATTAATGCCATTAAGAGAACATTGTTCTGGATGCAGTTAATCTTCAGCCTGTATAAAATGCTGCAACTTTACACGTAGTGGTATCCTTGATGCAGCTGCAGAGCTGATATAGTTTAATGTAATTGTTTGTGTGCAAGACCCTTGGTGTTGACCTGAGAGACATCAAATTCTGCCTTTAGTAACACTCGTATAAATCAGGAGTAGGTCCATTGATTTCAATTACTCAGTATTTACAGTGAAATGAAACTGAGAACATAATTTACCCTATACATCTAAATTTAACCTTGACACGAACATGCACAGTCCCTATTCACTTGAATGAAGCAGTTAGAGAATTCTAGAGCTGTATTGGAAGTGGAAAACAATGATATCCCAGATAGGTAAAAGTTAGGAAAAGTAGCTTAACAGCCATTAAAATTTAGTGTAATCAAAATTTTATCTTTTCTTCTGCCCACAAAAATATAATTTGTTTTTAATTTCATAATTTCTTATCAGATGTAGCTGTATTTAGAGTCACCCTTTTGGGTGACTGTGGTACAGTCTGGATTACTCTTAGTTTTGTCTTCATGAAGAACTACCCTCAATTACATACTTTTGTGCCAAATTTCTGCTACTAAACTCCATGAAAACAAGAGACTCTCTAGACTCTTAGGAGAGACTGAAAATTTGTCTGAACCAGAAAGCAATTATTCTGAATGGAGTTTTAGTATTTATAGTGAGCACTACTTAATCTAAGCTTTAAAAAATACATAGAAAAACTGATATTAGGAAGATGCATTAAAATGCAGCTTCAGGTTTATACATGATGTGTAGGAAACACAACTAATTCTGTCTTTCATCTTGTTTTGGAGACTAAAAATAATTATTTATTAGTTCTTTATATATAATAAGGCTATAATTACTGATCTTATAAAATATTAAAGTTTTTCCAGTAAAAGATTCCACATTCTTGCTTATGCCTGCAAAGAACCCTGCAGATCACAGTGCTCTATAAATTATGATACTGGATGTTCCTTGTGCCTCAACTTTGACTGTTTCAGCTGACTAAAACTGAAAGTTTATTTTAAAGTTTACAGTATTCTCCATAGATTTTTTAAAATATATTTTACTTTCAGATTATTTATTAGTTCCTGTTCCATAAATAAAAATTCCTCTTGATATGGATGTAATGATGTTTGCTAACATTACGTATACGTGGTAAATATTTTCCCATTTTCTGTAGCTGTCATTAAACTCTATTCCCTGTCCAGAATATAACAAAAGATGATAGCATGAAGTACCTATCTGGGTCATCACAATTAAATTGTATAGGAATAGATAAAAGAAAACTTTAAAGAAAATTGGTTCCTTTCCTCTGCAGAGACTTGTTCCTCCAGGGTTTCCTAAGAATGGGCATCTTTAATCTTTAAAACCAGACGCTCTGCTGAAACTGTGTTCCAGAATAAAAATATTTTTGTACAGTAAATACGTTTTGCAAAACTGAGTATTGTAGCTGTCATATTCATCAGGAAAATCTCAGCATAGAAAAGTATTTCTCTGACTTTGAGCCCACGCTTACATTCGCACACATCCTTCTAATTGGGAGCTGAAAACTTGTGTTGCTCAGGCTGGGTCTGGTTTGGGGTTTTTTAACCTCTCCCTCATGCACATAGGAATAAACTCCACTAATTTATTTTTTCATAACAACTAGTGTATTTTTTTCTATAATAATCCTGTTTAAAGCAAAAAAGATTTTAAAGATAGGCGACAGAAAATACAGACGTGCATCTAGTAATATTATCAATAGTGCTTAAATAATTAATTTACAGCTCTCTCTGCATCAGCAGATGCCCAACCCTCAATTCAAAGGTCAATAAATTTTATGTAGATATAAGAAGTAAGTTGTAGAAAACTCACGCTTAATTCTTAGTTTAAAGGCTAAATGATCTGTTCTTTTATTCAGATATCATGATATCAAAAATCACTGAGCTCTTTCTCTGATTTTTATGTGGTACTGATGATCATTTGCCCTGGTCTTAACATTGCAGTCCCTTTTACATGGCCACAGAAGTGTGTCCTCTTTCAGAGCCAGGTATTTAATCTTGAAGAAATATATCCTGTATATCCTGATGCTGCGAATTTGACCTTATGAAACCGTGTCAAATTAAGATTAATTAAATTTGTACATTTATATCTACTCAGTCCCTTAGAAGTTTAAAGTAATCCCTTCTGCCTGCCTCAGATTTTGCCATATCTTCCTGTGGTGAGCAAGTTGAACAGAATTCCTAGCATTTTGCAAGGCTTCTTGAATAAGGAGGGGCTGAAAAATCAGAACATAAAATTGGTACAGGACCTCAGAGAATGCTAGAATCTCATATGAATAATCGTACTAGTAGGATGCTGTTTTCAGGACTGAATGAAGATTACAGAATTATTTAATTGTCCTTCTACTAGTTTATAGGTGATATGTAGGTAACAGCTAATCTGTACCACATACATATATGTACTAATGTCATAATAATTGACTTTGTAAATTTTACTAGCTAAACCTGAGGTTGAAATATGGCACTGTTTTATAATGCACTGTTTTCATCCTATGTAATGCAATATCAGAAATCTAATGCCATCAATCCCTCCCAATGCAAATAACCAAGAAAAATAATTTTGGATGTGCTCACTCCTCAAAACTAGCTGAATTTTGGTGGGAGCATATTAGAACAGAGTAGATTTTTGACCTGCCACCAAACCTGGAATGTAACAACACCTTGAGAGGAAAACTGAAAAACAATACTGGGGGAAATGTATGGTTAGAGGGGAAAAGTTTTCAGTTTCACAGCAAGGTTATAAGCTAAGGAGCATTTTCATTATTCATCCACAAGGCCAATGATTAGGGATGCGTAACCTTCACATTACTGCTCAGCCTGAAGATAATGTTGCAAAGAATTTTCTTGTGAGTATCTACTATATATATGAGGGAAAAGTCTCTTGCACACAAAGACTTGAAGCAATCTATAAAGTAAGTGTTTAATTGCTAAAGAGTTAAAATAGATGGATGTGAATGGAGAAGGAATACATTGTTAAAAAGGCTACACTGCAAGATAATTTTGCTTCTTTTTCCCAACCATAGAATTTATTTTTCATCTACAGCAATTTATTCTCAGTGTGATAACCCCTCAGAAAAACAATTCACTGCTTAGGTATTTCCCTCACTGATTGTAACACCCATCCTCATCAAGCACTGACTGTCATCACATGAAGAATGAACTGGTTTATAAACTATGGAAAATAGTGTGTCTCTAATGTATTTAGTCAGGGCCTGTGGGATACAGATGTTCCGCTCCTTAAACTACAGTGTCCTAACAGCATATGTTGGTTACAGGCAAGGAAAATTAATCTTAATTAGAGAAAGAGTTAAAGAAATTGCTACATACTCACTGCCACCAGTTTTGATTCAAAATCACTTGAGTCTTTAAAAAGCAAAATTAGGAAATAAAAATATTATGTTTTCATTTATTAAGGAAGTAGAGGGGAAAATATCTATGTAGTTCATGTATTCATGAGCCCTCTTGATGTTTTTAGCATTTCTTTCTTGACCTGGCCTTCATGACATCTTTTTTGTATTTCTTCTTGATTAGTTTCAATGAAACAGATGTTTTCAATGCAAAGCAATGCTCTCATCCAAAATAATTTCAACTATTAGAGAGAGTAAAATAGAAAAAAGATAGCAAAATTGGAGCAAATTAGCACTTTTAAATAGTTTCAGTTTATCATGGGTATAATTAAAAGAAATCTTATCAATTCAGCAGTAGCAAGAAACAAAAATGTTTATTGTGGTGGTTTGAATCTGGCTGAATGCCAAGTGCCCACCAAAACCACTCTATCACTCCTCTTGCAACTGGACAGGGGTGAAAAAAAATACAGTGAAAAGCCGGTGGGTTGAGATAAGGGCAGGAGAGGTCACTCACTGATTACCATCACGGGCAAAACAGACTTGAATTAGGGAAATTAGCTGAATTTATTACCAAGCAAAATCAGAGCAGGATAATGACTAGTAAAGCAAATCTTAAAACCACCTTCCTTCCAACCCTCTCTATTTCCCAGCTCTACCTCCTCCGGCTCAGCAGCACAGACAGACAAGGGACAAGGGTTACAGTCAGTTCACCACAGGTTGTTCGTCCTCAGGGAGAGGCCTTCCCCTGCTCCAGCCTGAGGTCCCTCCCACAGGAGACAGTTCATGAACTTGTCAAAAATGAGTCCTTCCCATGGGATGCAATTCTTCATTAACTGCTCTGTGGGTTTCAGTCTTTCAGGAACAGGCTGCTTCAACATCAGTCTCCCACAGGGTCATAATTCCTACCAGCAGTCCTGCTCCAGTGTGGGTTCTTCTCACGATTCTGCAGATCCCTGCCAGGAGCAGCCCTCCTCCAGCATGGGCTTCCCACGGGGTCACAGCCTTTTTTGGGTGCATCCACCTGCTCCATTGGTGGTTCCTCCAGGGGCTGCAGGTGGATCTCTGCTGCCCTGTGCCCTCCAAGGGCTGCAGGCACACAGCAGTCTCACCACAGGCTGCAGGGGAATCTCAGCTCTAGTGCCTGAATCGCCGCCTCCTCCCCCTCTTTCCCCACTGACGTGGTTTCTCTCATATGTATCTCCCTTTATCTGCAATTATTTATGTGCACTACCTTTTTTCCCCCTTCTTAAATATGCTGCTACAGAGACATTGTTCCCAACTGTGGTGGGCTCGGCCTTGGCCAGTGGGGGGTTGTTCTTGGGGCCAGCTGGCTTCAGCTCTGTCAGCCACAGGGAGCTTCCAGCAGCTTCCCACTAAAGTCAGCCCTGTCGGCCCCCGCCTCCACCAAAACCTTGCCATGCAAACCCATCACACTTACTAGGAAAAGGGATTATGGTGATCCATGAAAATTAGTGAAAGTGTTTACATACAAAGTAAGTTATTACTATTATACATAATGTGTTTTGTTCCTCTACTTTCCTTAAGAAATGTGTTTTGGGTTGCTTTTATTTTCCCAACCTACACAGGTACTTTCTGTTGAGATATGTTTAAAACTCGCTTTTCACAGTATTAAAATCAGTGAGTTCATATACATCGCCTCTTTACTGAATGCCTGTCTTAGGTTTAAATTGGATGTCCCCTTCTCCCCTCTAAAAACTATTGGGGAATAAAATCCTTGAGAAATATCAAGCATAAAGGAACATGTCTTAAGTTTATAAATTTTCAAGGAATTTGACTGTGGGATATGCCAAGGAAGTTTTACTGCATGCTACCTTGTTTCATACTCTTCTCCAAGAATTTAATTTACTGACCAATATGTCATGCATATAGGCCAGTCAAAGTTTCATTTTAGGAATGCAATAGCAATGTGAGGAAAATTACAGTTTTTAACAAATGTATGATTTCCAAATGAAAAAAAAATATGTGTAATGTTACTCATGCCCCAGGCTATATTCATGGTGGTAAGAAAAATTGTATTAATTTCTCCTGATAAAAAATGCTGAGATAAGAACATAAATTACCACTTTCTAAGAAAATACTTACTGTAAAAACATAAATTGTTGTAAAGAAATCCATGCAAGGTCCATTAAAGGAATTTACTTTGTTACCCAATGTATACCTGAGAGGATGAATACATTTTTGGCAACTGGTTATGCAAAATGTTTGTTTTTGAACCATGTGTTGTAATTAAATCACTAGTAGCAGAGGATTCATAAACCTAGGAAGGGTAGTTGGTAGCCATTTTTTCTTCTGTAATGAAGCTGGAGAGAGTCTAATACTGCTTTCAGTATTTCTTAGGTTATTTCCTTTTCAGGAAAGATTGTGATGTACAAGCACCCTGATAAAATAAAACTCAATGTTTTCTTATGTTTCTCTGTGAGAAATTGTCAGTGTATGTGAACTGATGTGCTGATTTTTCTTTTGTGTTCTTTGGTACCGTGGCCTGCTAGACCTAATGGAGACATGGTTTCATTCAACAGCTCTGCATGTGTGGGAGATTTTCTACATCTTCCTGGTCTTGTTTTGCATTTTGATGCCTATGGAAATACTACATACCTAGAGTTTTGTTCTTTATTCTATTCACAATGTTCCAATTTCTTCCTACACTGTCCTCTTCACAATTTTGGTATGTTATATAGGAAAATAACAAGTACCATGCAGCTGGCATTTAATCTGCAGTATGCTGAGGGTGTAATCTAAACAATCATCCAGAAAATTAATGAAGATGTTAAAGAGGATTTGACTCAGAATTAACCCCTGGGGTACATCACTAGTTACTCTACTCTAAGTACAGTTCATGCCACTGATCGCCACCCTCTGGGTCCAGCCCTCCAATTTGCCTCACTCTCTGCTCATCTTACCCATACTTCATCAACATCTCTGTGAGGACTGGGAGAGATCACTCTGGGAAAAAGAAGCATTTCAGGAGTATCTTACGATGGAAAGATTGTCCTGCAGAAAATGCGGTCACTACATCGTAATTCTTTTCATATTGCATAGAGACCAAAGAGTAATGACTGTTATCACCCATCAACTAAAAAAAATGGAAAAACGTTAGAAACCTTCATTTATCTCTACTGGAGGTCTGTTTAAGAACTATAATGGGAACTTTATACATTCCAGTAATTTCCAGATACATAGGGGTTTTTTTACTAGTTTCTTTTTGAAAATTGTTGCTAACTGTAGTCAATTCCAGTCTTTCAGGAAAGCATTAAAAATAAAAAAAAACTATTCAATGTATCAAAATAATAAGAAACCCTCAAAACTAAATTTAATTTTTTAGAATCTAAATTTCTAATTTGCTAAACAAAAAATTAAATCTTTTATCTAAATAATAATGTATTTTTTTAAGAACCATAACATAGTAAGTGAGTGGCATCTTTTTTTTTTGTGGCAAATGTTTTTGATATTGCTTGTTCTTTCTTTGTACATTTATATTTCTTTCTAATGTTTCTGGAATTTGTCAATGTGTAGATAATAGATAATAAAAGCATTTTAAGGTTTAATAGAAAGATAGTAAACACCTTGTAGTAAATATCAGCATCTTAAACTAAGTTGTGTGTGAGTATCTTTTTGCACTCTCTCACAATCCAGAAGTAAGAGCATGTTCTGTATTTTTTGGACTCCCTTTGCTAGTTTTATATCAAGAAGCTAAACACGACAGATGCAAAACAGAGCAAAGATACCCAAGTCTGTATGAATGCAGTTAAAAATACCCAGACATCTTTAATTTATGGAATCCCAAGCAGATGGTAAAATATGTTTACTGAACTCTTGTGTCTTTTTCTCTAAAGAACCAGAAGCTTTAAATATCACAGCATGTTTCAGAATTTGGCAGTGAGGACGTGAGTTTTCTCTGGTTTCTTTTTTCTTTCTTTCTTTTTTTTTTTTAAGTCTTAATAAGATGTTCTTAAATTTGGAACACTGTTAAGATTTTTGATAGCAACAAATCTGACTCAAATTATTTCTTTGAGGTTTTTATGTGAAAATTTTGCTTGTAAAAATGATATAAAAGAAAAAAAATGTTGTCTTACTATTTTCAGTGTCTGTAGTACAATTTGATTTAGGAATTGTAATTTAACATTGTCAGAATTAGGCTGCTTTGAAGGCCAAAGTTTCAATTACATGATATAATTTTTATTCTTGCATAACAGGATTTAAATAGGATGATTTCATTATTTTTGCACATAAGGGCAATGTGGGGTTTGTCTGAAACACCTCTTCCTGATAGACATCCATTCCTGCACTGAGACAAACTTGAGTCCTGCAGTCACTGATGGTTTGTTTCTGTCACTTACTGAGGATCATCTTAGAACATTCCTTTCTTTTTATATCCTTCAGTTCAGTTCAGTCAAGGTGGTTTATTTTTCCTTCATTTTTATTATTTTTTTTTTCTTGTGTAGATTCTTGATCATAATTCAGTTTCAGAAATTGAATGTTTATTTAAGTGATTAAAGGAAGAATAGGAGGAGAAAATCAGAACTATTGTTACCTCATATCAGTAGGTGATATCAGATGTCACATATTGGATCCCTTTTGTACATCCATGTGGTTTCATGTTCAGGTTGTTCTTTCAGAAACATTTGCTAATATTCCTGCCTGAAGACTATACAATAGTAGTATTCTACATACCTAGATAATTATTAATAATTATACTGTACTTTTGTGTCCTCCCAGGTAGTCATGTACTTGTTTTGAATTATTCTGAGAACTTATTTGATAATCAGATGTTTCAAATTATTCAATATCTTTTATTTCCACAATCTTCAAGATAATGGAGAACACTATGTTGGACTTCCATATGAGGTTGTTGGTGTTTGCAAAGTGGCAATTAAGGCATCATTTAGATGCAGTATGTGTGAAAGGCTGTGTGTACAACCTGTGTGAATCTATCTGAAAAGATAAAGTTACAGTCTAGGTCTTCTGAATACTTCACAAAAGTGACTGTGAGAGCTTCCTTAGGAGCGTGTCTAAACCAGAGAAGGAGAGACCAAGCTGTGTGGCTGGGCAATGTGCAGGAAGGAAACAGCAGGCAGTTTCTTAGAAGACCATTCTCCAGGATTATTTCTGAATAAATTCCTGAAGCTGTTTTCAGATAAAAGAAGGAAAATGGACTTTTGTATGCTACATTTTAATGAGATTTTTAATGGATTCTGAAAGAACAGGCAACCTGCATGTGAAGCAGAAGCCGAGTAGTGCTGTCATTACCTGTGTTTCCAAGGCTCAAAGTGAAACTCCTCTCCTTTGTAGCTCACTTTTCAAAAATATTTTTTTGAATTTAGATTTTTTTTCTTCCATCTCTGAAGACAGATAGTATCATGAGAACCAACAACAAGAGAAAGTATTCTCATACAAACAACTGTATTCTGAGTCTTCTGAATGGAAGCTATAATAGCAATTCAGGGATGACTAAGCCTCAAAGTTTGAGTAAGGGATACATGTGCATACATGTGTACATATCCCATTTTATGTATTGAAAAATATAGGGAACTGTATGAAAGCTGAATTTGATCTATCTCAATCTGCAGTTTTTCCATTCAGCAAGCATAATCTTAATAAAGAGGAAGAGTATGTTTAAATATGTAACCATGTAGAATCAAATTTGACAGCAGAGAAGAAAACTGTGGTTTGAGGAATCAGGTTACAATAATATGTAGAAGTAGGAATATGCACTTTTTTGATGGAGACTCATACATTTCAATATATGCTTTAATATATACATTTTTGTGATTTGTTTAAAGACTTCATTTTTCCTTACACCTTCCTAAAATTTACATTTCTTTAATTCCACAATTTTTAATATTAATTTATTTATTCATCATTATATTGATCCTTTAGAAAGTTTTCTGACCTTCTAACTGCCTAGATATATACATCAGATATATATATATATATAAATATAGGGTTATAAATAATATTTGACATTATTAGCATGTGTAATTTAATTTATTCCTTTGGACTTGTCCCCTGAAATGCTGACATTCTAAGCTTTTGAAATATGAATGCTGCTCTGTGAAAACTTCTACATAATGGTTTTGGAGAAAGTGAAAGTGTGAAGAATGTACATTTAAAAGGAAATTTGGAAATGGTTTTCCCGAAAAATCAGGTTGTGATATGGTATTAATTGTCCTCTTGAATGTTTCATTAAGCATAAGGGTGAAAATTCACATATTTTATTTGCATTAAGCACTTTTATTACCCTTTTATGATTGCTATTTATAAGCATTTGAATTGCACACACAATTAAATATTTTTAAAATTAGCTGTTGTGGAACTCCAGTCTTTATTCCCAAAAATGTCTTGAAATAAATAGCAAGAACTTGACTGAAATACAAGTAGGGATATGAGAACTGGAGTTATGAAAAGTATGTCTTTAGCTGTGTCCACTTGTAACAAAGACATTGAAACCTAACTTGTCATTGTCCCTTCCCCCATTTCATCCAGTGAATTAATAAGAAAAGCGAGCCTTTTTACTAAGACATTGACCTTACTAAAAAAGGAAAGCAAATACTTTGCAGCCTGGCAGGTATCACTTGCTTGGTGATTTTAGGATATGGGAATGTTTTCATTAAGCAACTTGCATCTTAGTCTTTCTGGAGGAACCAAAACACTTCTGTGTGGTTATGAATTACTTCATAGCAAGGCTTTGTTTTAGTATAATCAGAGTGGGGAAATAAGCTGGTCAGAGGCATTTAATGCCTTGTCTCTGGCTTGCCTGTATCTTGCAAATAGGTTTGGACCAGAATTGCTGGAATTGCTTTCAAACAAGTTAAAATTATAATAATTTTATTATGAACAGTTTACTTCTACAGTCAGATAAGTTATGGATTCTCTTATTTGTTTTTGAATGCATCAGTTCATGAGTCTGACGGATCTATTTTATGCACATTATGTTTCTGATCCTGAGAGTATAGAAGGTAGACTTGTAATAGCTATCAGAATACATTTTCTAAAGTTTTTTTTTTTCCTTCTTTAACCTTGTTTCTTAAAGCACAGATCTTCAATAAGCCAAGAAATGTGATCTAGTTAATTTCTTATCTTCCTCACTTGAAGGTACCTGGTTGTTGCTTAAATTAGTCATTAGTCACTTAAATTAGTCATTAGTAAGGGGAAGGGAAGAAAGCATCCCTGCAACCTGATGATCTGAGAGATAACAAAATTTCACTTAAACATTTTCTGATTTTCTCATGAAGCAAAGCTCTATCAAAATGGGACAAAATGTGAAAGCAGTGGAAGAAAAACAAAGTGCAATGATAAAAATAGAATTCAACTCTGTTGTGAATAGAATGTCTAAATAGATGCGTGGAAGAAAAACAAAGTGCAATGATAAAAATAGAATTCAACCCTGTTGTGAATAGAATGTCCAATAGATGTGTGGATAATGATTTAAACTTGTACACTTGTAAACCTGTACAGTATACAGGATCAAGATCAAGATCAAGATCAAGACAGTAGATATTCTAAATCTTATCTGTGTAGGACAAAGTTCCTCCCAAATGCTGACTTTGTCTTTAAAATAGTGTTTCTGTATCAGTTCCTAAATAATAACATAATTAAATGAGTTCCTTTTCCTTCTCTGACGATTGTTAAGAAAAAAAAAAACTCATTGCAAATCTACCTTGTAATTCAGTGCATTAAGCATTGTTGTACAGTATTTACACTATATTAGGGGAATTTAATTTATTTTTCCTAATTTATTTCTTTAAATTGTGTTTGTATCAAAGCCTGAAATAAGAAGCCTTTTCTTGCTCTGGAAAATTCTCTCTCTATATAAATATATATTTATTATATTATATAGCCGCAGCCTTCAGTGCAGTTGTAGTTTGGACAGCCAGGGATGCAACTTCAAATAATCATTATTTTCTGTTACATTAATGTAAATTCACCAACTATATACCAAATTCTGGGTTTAAATTATCTAAGAGACTTTTGAGGGAAAGATGAAAAAAGGAGGTGATCAGGGCTGCTAGAAGTCAGTGCAAGGTAATTTCAAAGAGGCAAAACATGATGTGCAGCTCAGCAGAGAATCTGAGCCATAATTACCAGGGGTAAATCACACCTGACTGATCAGATTTTCTTCTATGATAAAATGACTGGGTATGCAGAAGGGGAGAGAACAGTGAATGTCATTTACACTGACTTTAGCAAAACCTGTAATACTCTCATCCACATTGAGCTTTACTTTCTGGATTAGTGGGAAGTCAGGTGAGTATCCATCCATCTGGTTTCGGTGACCAGACTGAGAACAGTTAAAGAGTTGAACCCTGCAGAGGCTGATAACAAGGGCAGGGTCTTGGGCTGTCTTATTTGCCACCTTTATCTATGACTGGAAGAAAGTTGTGGAGTTTCTAGGTGACAGCAAAGCGGGAGGAAAATAAATGTAAAAATCAATACTTATTAAAACCTCTTTTAAAATGCTGTAATGCACCATAAAAATGAAATAATTTAGGATATATTAGAAGGAATAGAGTGAATTAATCTGGATGTGAGGTTATTTCATTGATCTATTATAAAACACAGCAAATTGTGTATTCAGAAAGATACAGAATCTACAGAAAGATAAGCATAGTACAGCTGCAACTCATAGGTCACTCTTTGTGTTACTTCATTTAATAAAAATGTAGGAGAAATATCTTTCCAGAACTCAATTTCAAATGCTCAGGTTTTAGAAGTGTAAATAGGACTTAAATAAAACAGTTCCAAATACGTAGGTAATGATCTGAATATATGACTTAAATTTCCAATTTGGGAACACTCAGAATTTCACACTGAATTTGTAGATAAACTCTAAAAGTGGCTTCTTTTTCTCTACTTTAAAAAATAAAATTCTTTAGTATTTACCATGTGAAATCCCTGTCTGTCTTTCACACCTTTTACTGCACAGCTGCTGTTAATGCAGACCTTGTTTTAAAAACCTTATAAACTTTTATGAATCAAACCTGCTTCTGATTGGGCTCACTCAGTGCATAGTCTTTCAGTGGAACATTTCAGTATGAAAGTTTTTTTTAATGAAGGAGAAAACTTCATTAAAAAAAAATGTGATACAGGTGTGTTATCACAGCAGATATCACACAATTAGTGATTCTAGAGACTGCTAGATTTGAGGCTTAATTATTATGCTCTTATAACTAGGTAACCCAAAGTTAAATAGCTTTTTTCTTTTGTTCTTGAATGCCAGTGTTACACATCTGAAGTTAATTTTGGATTTTTTTGGTAAGTTTTATGCATAGTATGGGCATAATGCTAGATTGTCCACTATCCTTTGGGTTTTGTTGCCGTAAAAAATTCAAGTTTAACTACACATGGAGTAAGTAACTTTGGTGCCAGTTCTTGATAAAATTAGATGGTACCACATAATTTCCCAAAAATTATTTTGCTTCCAAGTAGGTTATATTATCATTATGAATACAGGTGAACTGAAGTAGCTTAGAGACTGCATGCATTGCTATAAAGTTAAGCTGCTTGTAAAATTGTCTGTAAAGACACTGAAAGAAGTAGAAATGAAGACCTGCAAGTAGACTTCCTCTGGCATAATAGAAAGGAAAAAAAGCCTTCATTTGATAATTCAGCACTTTTTTTTTAATAGAAAAAGTGTGCTTTATTTCTATTTTAACAAGAAATGTCACAGTCAATGAAATGGAGATCGAGACACAAGACAAACAAATGAAATCTCCTATTTTACATTTCCTCATTTTCCTATCTTTTTCCTGCTCTTATATTCTTATTTTCAGCTCAACTTCTTTTTCTCCAAATGGGAATATTGTTGGAAATGTAGATTTTAGAGGATGTTCAGAAAAAAAAAAAAAAATCCCTGTCCAGTGTTTGTTGGAAGTAATTAAAAGCCCCAATAAAGATTCATGTGACCAAAGTGCTATTTGGCTATTCATTTAAATTCCTGATTTTTTTTTTTTTTAAAACCGTATTGCCCAACGCTAAAGTTACTTTCTGTCTTTCAGTTTTCTAGATCTTTCTACACAAATTCTCTTGACTGAGTAGTAAGCTGAAATACTGACAAAACCCCCAAAGCTGACAGCTCTTCTCCCCATTTTGTGCAGAAGTACAGGACAGAGACATTTGAGCTTGTGGGATGCCACAGAGGTTGCATAGCAACGGATGCAGGAAGCAGCTCATCTCTGCTGACTGTCAGACTCCCAGGACAGCAGAGAAAGTATTTCAGGGATTGCAACCTCAGATCTTTTAGACTCTTTAACCTTTTGTGTTTAAAAGAAAGAACTATTTTTATACAGTACTGGATAAGCATACATAGCTTTTTAGGTTCCACCAAGACAAGGAGAGTTAAACAGGAATATTAATACAACTTTTCAAAAAAGCTTTTTATTATTCCTTGTACTTTCAGAGAATAAAGCTGCAGATGGGACAAAAATGTGAAAGGAAAATAACATACTCTACTGTCCATTGGCAAAATGGTGCCACAATTAATTTTTGACAATGATAGAACAACAATATTTCTGTATTTTTCTGCATCAATGGATCTTTTGTCGTGTACTGAGAACAGTAAGGGACGCATGATACGCATAGAATAATGAAAGGTTTGGAAAGAAGGATTGATACTTAGAAGTGACAATGAAATGGCTGCATTTGGGACAAGTAACACTGGTCACTAGGTAGGCAGCACTTAGAGTTTTTAATATTTCTAATATTTTAGTTTCAGGATTTTAATGTTTTACAAAGAAGAAGTGGGACTTTGCAATTTACTTTAATTTCTTTATAAAGAAAATATGTGAATCCCAGTAACATTTCACACATCTATAACAGTTCCTTTAGAAGATTATAAAGCCCCTTAACAACATGAAGCAACAAAGCCTTGTGACAAATTACTTCCAGATATGAACAGAAAACAAGTATGGCTCCACAGAGAAACAATCAGGACAAACTGGCACACTGTTTAGATTGGAAATCATCATAGGATAAGATTGCCTTTTGAAGCCTCTAAAGAGTTTGAAGTAATAAATGAATTAGTCAATGAAATGTAGAGACCTCCTATGTTAAGCTGAGTGAGGATTTTCAGGATCAGAAGTCTGGACTTAGGTGCCTAAAATCCCCATACATTTCTTGTGATCCAGAGTCCTTAACAATAAGTGACTTAAAACAAACTTTAAAGGGAGCCAGTTGTTGTTTCTGTCAGTAACTGATGCAAGGTCCAAGAGGCTGAGTTTTCAGGAGCACGAAGACTTACAGTTCCAATGGAAGCTGGCAGTACAGTGTTTTGAACTTGTATGAATTCATGAAATGTTACAGATTGCTAAATAGTGTGAAAAATGAGATGACTTTAAATCCAAACTTTGTGGATTTGAAGGGTATGTGATTCAATTCCTCTCCTGTAAACTGTATGAACTAATCTAGCATGGATATTTTTTGGTGAAGCCATGTTTACAGTTTTGGTAGCCGACACTTGTAGAAGGGTTGCTCTATCTGAGGCACAAGGAACAGGCACTGTATTTCAATAGTGAAATTGTCTCTGCCATTTCACATGCAGGCCTTTTTCTAATCTTTTCATATTGTTTTACTGCCGGATTAAAAAAAAATACTAATTCTGGATGTTCATGCCTGATCTTTGCTGCAGGAGAATTGCATGAGGTTCAAGAGGTGGCCAATTTGTTATAATCCCTGTCAGCCAAAGGCTGGCCCAAGTGGGAATGGTATCTCCATGGCTGAAAATGACAGGTTTTGAACTGCTGATGAGCAGACACAATTAGGGTCCTCATATCCCAAGATAAGAAAATTAATTTCCATGCCTGTAAGCAAAAGTAGTGCCAAGTATTACAAGTTCCCCAAGGTGCAAGGACTCCAAGGCATCCTTACACAGATAAACAAAGCCTGGTTGCATTAATTTAATTGCTAAATAGATGAAGTGCAACACATTAGTAACATTCTTGCCTACGTAATGATGCTATATATTTTTAAAGAACTATATTAAACAACATACATAAAAAACTAATTAAGAGAAGTGTTATTCACAAATGATTTTGAAGCAAATATTGTGATTTCAGAAACTGCTTCCATTTTGGAAAGGAACAAAACATTGGAACCTTCAGTTTTCATAAAATTAACTGAATAAACTAAACTAATATTACTAAATAATTTCACATGTTTAAAAATGTGAAGTACAGCTCATATTCATTGAATATGACATTGAATATAAAACTAGCTATACTATTTTAAATATAAAAATGTTTGGTAAGGGTGACCATTTGATCTTTGTTGGTTATTGCCAATATGACTTACCACATAAAAAACCCACCAACCAACAACCAAAACAAACAAACAAAACCAAACCAAACATACCTTGGCTCATATTAAATAGAAGTTAAGGTTTCTTAATCTTTTCATGTAAGTCTTGAGGATTATTGAATTTTTAACATGAAATTTGAGCTTACAAAAATTTATCCATAAAAATTAAGCTACATACATGTTTTTGGATGTGGATGTTTTAAGGTTTACAAGAGTATCTTTCCTAGCATCAGATAATTTAGCAGCAGTGACCTTTAATATTTGGCAGTAGTACCTTTTTCCAAAACAGTGCTGGAGGAAATGAAAGACATGAAAATATACTTAGCTTGTGCTTTGTGGAACTAACAATTTAAATATCTAAGCCTGAGGGACAGATTTATTTTTAATAATCTATTTCTGTAAATGGGATGCAGAGTCACAAAAAATTATTTAAGACCACAATATAGTATATAAAAGTGATGGAATAAGAACTGAGAGTAAACTTTAAAGAAATATCAGTGATTTACTTATTAAGTTCTTTCAGTGACAGAAATTTTCTCCTATACTCAGTGCTCTCCTTGTCTAATACTTGCTTCTACTTGTAGGACTTACCTTATTCTTGCCTTTCTTTACTTGTTTTCATACTTATGCTTTCTCTGCACTTTTGCAATTGTTGAGAATTTTATAAAAGCACATTCCCACAGACAGGAGCATGTGCTTGGCATGTAGCTAAGTATACATGTAGTATGTACTGTAAAAGTAACTACTCACAATTTCTAGCATTTAATATCTAGAATAATTGTGAAAATAATACTGTATTTTCTTCTGTCAGGAATATTTCAAGTAGAAAGAAGGACTAAAATACATCTTTTGTTTTCCTTTTGATTTTTTCTCTTAAATTTATTTTTGAAATATATGTAACAAATATGAATTTTTCTCAAGAAGCCTTGACATATTTGCCATCTGCTCATGTAAAGTCAAACCTGAAATGACTTCAGTGGAACTACTCAATACAATTAGGAAAAAAACAATTACAAATCCATACTGAACTCTCTTTTCATACAATTCCTGTTTATTGTTTTCTAGCATTTGCTGTATATAAGTAAATAAGTATGACAGTTTATATTATTTCAGCATATCTAAGCTTGCAAATTAAATAACCTAGAGTGTCAGAGCAGTTCTGAAACCTTTGTGTGCATTTCCAGATAACGTTTGGTTTTCAGTTTTAAAAATATAGTAGAGAAAGTAATATGTAGCATAGGATAGCTGCAAACAATTTTCATAAAGGATTTTTCAATAAATATTTGAATTAAGTTCATGGTGCTCTGTCTTCAAAGAAAAATCAGAAGAAATATACTGATATGTTTACTATTATGAAGTACTAAAATTCAAACTCATTATAGGCTTCTACTTGAAATCTCATAGGCATCTTTCTCAGAATCTTTCTATAAAATTAAAGCAAGAATCCAGTACAGATAGATAGTGATGTTTGCTAGTGTGCAGAAACAACATCCCTCTCTAGTGTTTGGCAGTTTCCTACCTCTGGAGTGCTCTTTTCCTCTTGTCCCTTGCTACATGACATGAAAGTTTATCATCTGCACTTGCCTAGAACTCAAAGTAGACTCTACACATGGAAACTTCTGTCTGGAGATATTTTGACCTTTGATATAATGAGGCAGGTTTTTGCTTGATTGACTAATGCAGGTCCGTATTGTTACCAAATCTATTTATGCCCAGAGCTGGGTTTAAGGTCCTTCAATAACGTTATTTTTCTCAGCAGATATAAAGGAGAAAGAATGAGATGAGGGCTCTTTTTGGTAGAAAGCTACAAGGAACACACCTGTTCCCAAACAATTTGTATTACACAGTGTGAGTTATTGAAGTTTTATAGCCATGATCATTTATTGAACTCTGATCAGGAAAGATGCTCTGATAGGAACTGGACAGAAGGGGAACTAAAAATAATTCTGGTATTTTAGACCCTGTTAACTTTTCTACATGACTGATTCAGATTCTTTTGGCATTTCCATAATTCCGTAACACAGAAATCCGTAGCATTCCAACTTGTGGAACTCCCAGTTACGAACGGCTAAATGCGCATCATTTGGCTGGTATATGATCCCACGGATGCTAGAAGTTAGAGATGCCCCATAGCGTGCTTGTGACAAGTACTGCAGGCGGTACTGCGCGGTGTGGGTTTGCGGGGGGAGGCGGGCGCGCCCGTGGCCGGGCTGTGCCCGTGCGGCGCGGCCGGGAGCCGCCAGATGGAGCGTGTCCCTCACCGGCAGCGCCG
The DNA here is from genome assembly GCA_013400275.1 of Rhadina sibilatrix. Taxonomy (NCBI): domain Eukaryota; kingdom Metazoa; phylum Chordata; class Aves; order Passeriformes; family Phylloscopidae; genus Rhadina; species Rhadina sibilatrix. The sequence goes on along the minus strand of VWYO01027023.1, from coordinate 97,845 downwards.
CTCCGGCGGCTCCGGCAGCGCGGCTGCCACCGCGCCCCCGCACAGCGCTCACACCGCGCCTTTTAAGCAGAAAATGCTCAAAAGCACTCAAATACTAAGCGACTGTGATGCAAAACACCTTAGGTTTCCAAATATTATTCCTATTATATTACTACTAAATGTGAATGCATCAAGTATACTTTCTGTACATTCCCAACATTTAAGCTGGTTTGTGTAAATGTTATGCAAACAATCCATCCAGTCCCTTGCAAAAATGTCTTCTTGTCTTTCAATTATACTGCATCTTTTCTGGAAAGGACTTATTTTTTTTTTTTTTTTCCCCCAGTTTACATCATGTTCATTGTGCCCTATTCATAGCCTTTTGTACTCTTGGTTGTTTTAGGATAGATCTTCCATGTGCCATCTAGCAGAAATTATGATTAAGCTATTTTCTAGAGACTAAAATAGGCTTTACCTTTAATATAGAGCTAGGGTAAAACAGTATGATTCATAAAATTTAATTTTCATTTCTCTGTTGGCACCACGTACAATTTGAAAATTAATTTGTACATTAAAATATGAATCAAACTGTGAATCCCTCTAGTAGCTAGTTTAAGAAACTCAGACATCAAGGATCCAGCAACCCCTTGCCACCCCTACCTCCTCTCCCCACTGCAAAACCATCTCTCAGTGAAGAGGAGCTGACTGGGACCTCTAACTTGTTGGTCATAAACTTATATAAAAATAAAATTATGATGCTACCCTATCTTGATACGAGTTTGAATTCTTCTTATGAAGAAACATCAGTTAGAGTCATTGTATTAAAAAAATCCTTCAGAAATGCAAAGGCTACCTCCTACTTTTAAATTGAAAATAAGCTTAAAAAATTATCATACAGGTGTGGGGGTTTTTTTGGTTTTGTTTGAGGCGTGATGTTTTATTTCATTTGTGAGGAAAATTTAGGTTTTTAAAAATTAGAAACATAGGCACTTTTTCCTTTTTTTTTTTTTTCTTATTTGGATTTATAGCTCCTGGGCCTCTTTAAACTTATGGACTTATCAGAAAACATACAATTGCTTGATGGCATTAACCCCATAACAATCCACAAAGAAAACAAACCCCTTCCAGACAAATAAAATCTGGATCTTTATAGAGTAGTCAGTTTACAAAGACAAAGGTGCCTTTCATTCTTAAAATTTATGATAGAAGGAATCATGTTAGTGTATAACTTTCCTTATCTGACTAATACTAATTTTATCTGGAGGAATGCTTCTGTGAATAAATCTTGTATGCAAGGATGAGCAGAAATATTTTTGCAATATGATTTTTATCACATCAGATATTCTTGTGTCTCTAGAAAATAATTGTCTACAGACATTTTTTGTGTAACTTACTGGATTTCCTGTTCTCATAATTTGAATTCATAAAAACAAAACTCAGATGTTTTGTCCCAAAAATATTTTTAAAATTAACAGCAATAACAAAACAACATTAACAAAATGTCAAGCTTAACACCACTCAGCTCTCTGAAAAGATTTGTACAATCAAGTTAGAATTAAAATGCTGCATCTTCTCTTGAAGACAAAATTGAAAGAGTTATAGCATAAGGAAAAATATGATGAATAACAATAATGGACAATATCTATTGTTTTTGTGTAGGAAGATAGGAGTTCAAGTCTTTGTTATGGTTCATTGGTTGGAATCATTATTAGGAGAAAAACCAAAACAAATGTTCCTATTCTGTAGAAGTTACTATACAATTGTTTTTTCCTCTCTCTTTCAAACCAGAGAAGGAGTTGTAAAAAGGCAACGCTGACAGCAGATTCACAAATCAGTTCAAAGTTATTCATACTGAAAAGGTCACATCTTACCCAGACTTCAAGATAAGTGTTTTGGGAAAAAAAAGCACATTAGAACTCTTCAAGATTTTACAGAAAGGGATAAAGTTGTTAAAACATTTTATTTTCTCCCATATGTTTATGAGAATATGGATGAAGTCAGAGATACAAGTTTTCCTGTTATTTAAGCCAATACAAGAAGTTTTTCTTCAATTCTTTATTTCTTTGATGTCTTAGAGGCCATCAGTGAGAACCTCTGCTGTTTGGTAGGGAGGATTGTATGCAATAGGCAATAGTAAGAAAAAGAGAAGGCAGCTCTTTGTGTATAGAATAAAGTCATCTAAAAAGAATATAGCAGAATATTTACTAAGAAAAGAAAATCTGAAAGAAGTAGGTATGCAGATCCTAAAATGGCAATGGCAGCCATCAAAGTGAGTCTGTAATCTGGTACAATGGTGTGGTATCATATGAATATAGAGATATATATAAATTGGTATTTTATTCCATTATCTTGAATTGATGAACAATATACAGTGATTCAGAGACTTTGATGTAGTCACAATAGTTGTGTCTCATTTATTATTTGGACTGTATAATTTCATGCTCATTACCATTGTGTAGTTGGGTATGGAAGGAATAATTCATTGAAAGTTTTACTCTGGAGTGCTTTGTGATGGAGCTACATCTGCCACTCTGACTGCAGCTTCAGTTAGTAGTTAATCCAAAAAGCTTATGTGGATGCTCTAGGTTTAGGAAAGGAAGAGATTTCTGAAGAAAAGTCTTTTGTATCTTTTTTAATCTTAGAAATTATAAATCTAGAGAAATTATAACAGAAAATTCAGTGGCTGTAATTTTGTAATCGCATAATGTAGTGATAGGTATTGGCATCTGGACTGTGACTGCTTGTATGCCTATGTAAGGTAATTGTGGGAACTATTTTCTTTCCACTGAGATAGCTTACCTTGCATTTTTACTAAATTTGTGTGCTAAGTCTTTTCTTGCATGAACAACTTTTACAGAACACTGGTTAAACAGAACTTTACACTGTATAATTACCTTCTTTTAATATTCTAGAATTAGGCAAAACAATCATTTCAGAGCATCTTATCTGAACTGCCTGACCTATCATTTAATCACTCCATCATTTTATATACTCCATTCTTATTTATCTCCTTTAAATTATCTCCTTTCATTCAGTCTCACAATGTCTTTGCACATGGTTTGTTGTCTTTTTTTTTTTCTTTGTCATTCCTGTAAAATTTCTAAAGAGAAATAAATGTAGTTGATCAGTTATCAGCTGTCTTATATCAGTGTAACTTTTTGGGCTTCACTGGATTTATTCCAATATGTATCAGAAGAGAATATGATTTAGTACTTCAGGGGAAGAATTTTCAGATGCATATAAAAGAATTAAGTGAACTTTATGTGTTCACATGCAAATTTTTAATTTAAAAATTAATTTAGATCATTTTTTCAGTATAATTAGGATTTTATTCAGATAAACAAAATTATGTCCAGTTAAACCAGTTAATTTTCATTCACAAATGTGTTAAATCAAATCAAATCAAATCAAGATATATTACTTTTCATCCACTTTCATTTTCTCAAATACATTTTTGTGGTCCTTACAAACATCCTCCTGGTTTTTTCCATGCTCCATCTCTGAAATTATTTAATCTCTGTAAAATTCTGATATATCTTCCTTTGCCCTTTTCAAAAATCAGTATCTATTTGAAGAAAAAAGAGCCTCAGTACAGCATTCTCTCTCTCCTCTATTCACACTCCACACAACTTACAGCCTGATACAAGCAGGTAGTATGTACACCAACTTTTGAAGGTATCTGTATTCATACAAATTTAGAACAATTAAATTCAATTTTTGCTTTGTTCATAGATGTTATAAACTCCTAAGAAGGGCTAGGTGAGGAAAGAAAGACAGTGGTGCAGCCATGGATGTTAAGAAGAGTTTTAGTTTTCTAGAGTTTGATTCTGCTGATATCAGGTTTGAGTGCTTCTAGGTAAGAACCAGGAGAGGGCCAACAAAGCAGGTATCGTGGTGGGAGGCTGTTACAGATCACACATCAGGATGAAGGGGTGGATGAAATATTCTAAAAACAGCTGGGAGAACTTATCATGGTTAGTAGCTCTTGTGGGGGTCTTCTACTTCCCAGAAGTCTGCTGGAAATAGGAGACTCCTCATATCTGTGGAAGGTAACTACCTGACACAGTTGGTGAGTGAGACAGCTAGGGAAGAAATCTGTTTGAGAATGAAGAATTTGTGGGAGATGAGATGGTTGCAGGCCAACTTGAACACAGTGATCATGAAATGATAGTTTTCTGTTCCCAGAGAAGTGAGAGGCAGGCCTGATAGAACTGCTACCTTGGAACTTGGAAAGTCAGACTCTGGCCTGTCTGGGAAACTGATTGACAGAGTCCTTTGGGAGGTAGTCCTGAAGGACAAAGGAGTCCAGGAAGACTTGACTTTTTTCAGTAAGGAAATCCTAATTACAGGAGCAGACCATCCCCGCTCACTGAAAGACAAGCCGGGGGGAAAACCATTCCAGATGAACAAAGAGCTTTGTTTAAAACTCAGGAATCAAAGGAGAGTTTATTGCTTTTGGAAGAAGGGTCAGACAACTCAGGAGGACCACAAGGATGTTGTCAGTTTATGCAGGGAGAAAATTAGAATGGCCAAAGCCCAACTAAAACTTAACCTGGATACTGTTGTAAAAAAAACCAGATGCGTTTCTAAAAAAACACAGTAGTGAAAAAAAGAGAGCTAAGAAGAACCTCAATCCTTTTTTGGATCTGGAGAAAACTGTAGTGACAAAAGATGAGGAAGAGACTGAGGTAGTTAATGACTTCTTTGCCTCAATCTTTAACAGTAGGACCAGCTCTTCTCTGGTTCTCAGACTCTGGAGCTGGAAGACAGAGTTGGGAAGCAGAATGAAGTCCCTGTAATGCAAGAGGAAATGATCATTGACATGCTACACCACAGAAAATATGAAATCCAAGAATGGTCAAAAGGAGAATTTAGAGAAGTATAGGCCTGTCGGCCTGACCTCTGAGACAGGGAAGGTCCAGGAGCAAGTCATATTCAGCATCATGACACAGCATGTCAGGGGATGAGGCTGTCTGTGGGGGTTTATGAAAGGCAGGTCCTGCTTGACAAACCTGATCTCCTTCTCAGACAGGGTGACCTGCTCTGTGAATGAGGGAAAGGCTGTGGACATGTCTACCTGGACTTAAGTAAAAAGTGTTTGACAACAGTTTCCCACATCATTCTCCTGGAGGAACTTTGTTCATGGCTTGGATGGGTGCACTTTAAACAACTGTCTCCATGTGTGGGCCCAGAGGGTGTTGGTGAATGGAGTTAAATCTATCTGACAGCTAGTTGTAACTGGTGTTCCCCAGGGCCCAGTACTGGGGCCAGTTCTGTTTAATATCTTAATGACTTGGTCGAGTGGATTGAATGATCTTTCAGTCAGTCTGAAGATGACACCAAGTTGGGTGGGGGTGTTGATGTTATGGAGGGTAGGAAAGCTCTCCAAATTGTGTCCAATTTTTGACCCCTCACTACAAGAATGATATTGAGGTGCTGGAGTGCGTCCAAAGAAGGGGAATAGAGCTGTTGAGGGAGCTGGGAGTGCTTAGTCTGGAGAAAAGGAGGGTCAGGAGTGTCCTCATGACTCCTTACAACTATCTGAAAGGAGGGTGTAGTGAGGTGGGAGTCAGTTTCCTCTTCCAAGTAATAATTGATAGGACAATGCAAAATGGGCTTGATTTGTGTCAGGGAGGTTTAGATAGAATATAAGGGAAAAAAAAAAAAATTCACCCAAAAGGTTGTCAAGCATTGGAACAGGCTGCTCAGAGAATTTGTGGAGTCAGCATCCTGGGAGATACATAAAAGATGTGTAGATGTGGTGTTTAAGGACACGGTTTAGTGGTGGACTTGGCAGTGCTGGTTTGGACTGAATAATCTTACAGGTCTTTTCCAACCTAAATGATTCTCTGATTCTAGATGCCACCATATAAACATGATCAAACGTGCTTCTACTCACCTCCTTACTACCATCCGTATCAATGTATTATCTTTCACTGTCGTGTGCCAATTAATTCATGGTCTTGCAAGGCTTTTGTAAAGGACTTTATCCTAAGCTTTTCAGGCATTAAGATAAGTCATACCTGTTCTTTCCCCTCTGTGACACTTTTTTGAAGACTGCCATTTTCAAGCACAATTTTTCTTTTTTTTCTTTCTTTTTTTTTTCTTTTTTTTTTCACTGTCTGTATTGTGCTTTTCTGAATGTCATGACTTTCCTTATTGTTTTTATCAGTTTTCCAAAATATAACATATTAATGGCCCTTTAGCTTCCAGTTTTCCTTAGTATTCTTGTTAAAATTATAGTGCTGTCTAATTCATTGCATCTTAAATGTCTTTTGAATGTAATTTAGAAAAAAAACAAACAAACAATCAGAGGATTTTATACCAACCTTACTGGAAAAGAAATAAACTGAAACATATGTTTTTTGTTTTCTTTTCCTGAAGGCAGAAGAGTGAAGTGAGGGGCATGAAAGTTACCCATTGAGAATATTTTGAGCAGAGGTCTTCCAAATCTAGTATAAATGTCCTACTTGCTAATCAAGTCTCTACAGCCAGACTGTGAAAGACTGAAACACATGCAGTTATGCTGACTTGTTCTAAATGTATTTCAGCTTCAATAATAAAAACAAATATCATGAATTTTGTAATGTAATAAAGGAGGAAAAATAATAGTGGCAGAAAAGAATAGCATATCTCATTTGGATGTGATTTTGCAGGTAGGAATTATTTCCTTTCCTTTTTCTTGGAGAATTTTTTTTTCTAATGAGTCATTTACAGCTGTTTGAAGGGCAGTGAACTTTATAGATATCATTGTGTACAGCTGTAGTGTCTTTTCTCCTCTGATTTTTTTTTTTCCCTAAGGCAAGGCAGTAATGGTTATCTTAGTTCAAAGTCAATGTTGCTATGTCATACTGTTATCATTTTGGTCTGATCTTTATGAATTAATGATAATGGTCTAAGAACTCCTTTGTCTTAACTTTTTATATAAATGTTTTACCATATAGAATCCCAATGAACATTAAGTTAGAGAAAATTAAAGAGAAAAGTGACCAGGAATGTCATAATTTGTGAACCCAGGAAAAGCTCAGTGTAAATCTTTAAGAGTTATTTCGTCTCTCTTGAGCTCATTAGCTGTAATAATCTTCCAGATTCTGGGTCAGTCATTGAAGTGTAAAACTCTCAGGGATATGATTATATTTACCTGTTGTTAAGACAATTTTTTTGACATCCAAGGACTGATGAGAAGGGTAACTGTAGCTAATACTTCTGCATTATTCCTTAGGCATTTTGGAAATCTTGTAACTCAGCCAGATGGAATATTCCAGTATGTTTCTCGACATTATCTCAATGTCATCTTCCCCTGTAGTAGGTAATGCAAGCCACAGAAAGGTTACCAGTTTAAGTAGGCAATAAATTCCTATAAAATGAAGTTTTAAAGGCAGATTAAGAGATGTTTTCTCTCATTATATGTTTTAAAAGACTTGCTGTTGACAATCATTAATGTTTTTTATCACATTCCTAAAACTACTTATCTTTACTTTTTTGTTTATTTCCACAGTAATATAAAGATTAGAGAAGTAGTATTTAAACAAATTGTCCAAAAATGCAGCATACAATTTATTATAAGACTTGTTTAAAAAAAGAATTCATGTGAAAGCTAGAACAAAATACTGAAAAAAAACAATTGAGTAGCTCATGACAACAAATACATGATGAAAACAAATAAAGGAGTAAATACAAAAATATGATGTTACCAAGATGTTAAAATATTGCCCATCATACAATGATACAAATATAGAAATCAATTCTACAATACAATACAATACAATACAATACAATACAATACAATTTCTTCCTCATATGGGAAGTATTTGGTGTCCTAAGTTAATTAATTATAAAACATAAGGATATATATAAACTGTTAATGAGTAATATAATTTTATTTAATTTTTTTCTTGTATTGTTCAGTGTATATTAAGGTAATGGGAAGATAATGTTTGTGCTTAAATGGTCATTAAAGAAATGAATTTCATGGATGACACAAATCGGGTGCTATGTTATTTCAAAAATTGAGATGTATTTCAAAGAGGGCTTAAAAACTTAGAAAGAAATCAGTTAAGCAGGCTGGAATTACCTTGTATTTTTTCCAAAGGATGGGTTTTAGTATAATATTAGAGCCATCAATATTTATGGATTTTAGATTAAAATCAAATCTATATCTTGTCTCTTTATAAAACCAGAATCTTTAATTGGTTGTGAATTGCAAGAAACAAGTTGTTTTGATTTATTCCTGCTCACATGAAAAAAATCAATTCAGAATTTCATAGAAGCATAAACAATTTTAAATAGATTATTTCAATTATTCTTGCTGTTTATTAGTCTGAGTAGGGTCATTAACCCTATGAACATTTAGGATTACAGATTAACACAAGGAAAATATTAATCAATTCTAGAGGCAAAACAGACTAGAATGTCTCATGTCCAAAGTTTGCATTATTTTTTTTTTGCTGAATAGGACCATCTAGGAAGATGTTACCCATAATTATTGATAAATTGTTTTTGACAAAGCACTGTTAATAAGAATCAATACAGAATTGGAATTGATTTGGTGTTGATAAAGTATGAAGAAAGAAAGAAAGTTAAATGTTCAGATTTTCTTCATGCTGAATATAGTTGTGAAATATGCCTCAGTGCTGTTAAACTTTGTATTTTATTAGATGGAGCTTATTGTTTTAAAATTCCTGTTGGAGTATTGGGGGTTTCGAGCACAAGTGAAGAATTTTTGTGAGGTTGTTGTGTGAACAAAATCAGAAAGTACAAAGAGGATCCAGGCAACGTGTCCCATGCTTTCTAAATGAAATTTAAAAATATTTTGACTTTTTCAGGCAAATAGCCATATTCTTATGAGGAACAGCTTTATTCTCATTGTTTCTGAATATTTGGTATACATGTTTGGTATCTAATCTTCCATTTCAAATTAAAGCTAATGGGTTAGTTTCATTTTGTGGCTAGTATGTTAAATCCAGTTAAAAAATTAAAAATTAAATCACAATTTAAATAGATTTTGTTCCCTCCTTTTGTTCTTATAACATTTATCAAAGACAGATGCAACGCACTCTTGCGTTATTCTTTTCAAAGGTAACAACTTGGAGTGGTGATTTGTTTTGTTTTTGAACGACTGAGAAGTCCTCTCTGAAGTTTCTTATTGCACATATGATGAACTTTCAGAGAGCTTTAATGAACTTCTAAGCTTTGAAAAAAGTTGCAGAATATTTGCATGGAGATATCTTTTCTTTAAATGGAGACCCTCTCAGCTTTCTGGTGAATTCTAAGAGTTACTCTATCAGTCAACTCAAATCAGTGTTTAGCCATGATACAGCAGTTCACATTACATGTTCAAAAAGCCTTTCCAGTATTAATGATCACACAGTCTTAGTAGGACACTTTTTTTTAATAGCTGAGCACTCTGGATTTTTGAATGCATTGAGCAGCAGTTGTATTCCCATCCCTGCAGTATAAATCATATGCTGTTTGCCACCACAATTCAACAAAGTCAATGCATTCTTTACACCTTAGAAGTAAGTGCTATTTTTTAGAAGTTGTTGGGTTCACTGTGCATTGACTGCAGCATACTACAGTGTGTTAATACCCTAGTCACATCCCTCAAATTGCAACAAAGTAATTAAGAGAAACATAAAAATATAATTATGTTTTGTTTGAAAATTCCGTAATTTCCATGCAGACTGGGTAAATTATTCATACTGGATGTGGATTTCATTTTTGCTTTATTGCACTGATAGCATAATCACATAGTCCTAATTATAGAGATAGCAAATAAGAGAGAAAAGAATATACCACCCCATACTCCCAAGAAATTTCTTCTGGCACTCTAAGGACTAATTAAAATTCATTATTGCACCACATTTTTCACCAATACAGAAGTTTTGTAACAAAAGTCTGTGTGGGAAGGAAAGAGTCAGAGGGTTACTGCTAGGATGTTTTTCACTGAGTATTACTCTCTCTCTAGCACTTGTTCAAATGTTTCATTCAGACTGTTCCCATAAAGGTGTTGCTGTTGGTCACCGGTGCAGTGTGAGCTGGGGCACTCTCAAAAACCAGTGTGGAGCATTCATTTGCAACACCTGCAGAGCTAATGCAATTTTCAGTTTCTCCTGAAGAGCTGGTTAAGCCGTGTTGCTATTACACACCCATTTCTTCACTGCCATGTCTCCATCAACTCCACCTTGCACACAGAAAGCTCTGATTTAGGATTTGACAGAGGCAGAGAGCAGTTCAGCAGCATACTTACCTTCTGCACTTCTTGGATCTGGGGAGAAACTGTTACATAGAGTTGAAACAAACCAGCTTGATGGTCCTGCCATTACCAGGACTGATGGCTTCAGTTATTACTGTTGGAACATGCTGACAGATTTTGCCTTGCTGTGCTGGCCACGTTGCATTCACCTGCACATACTACAGTGATGGCACCAACCATGGCAAACCTACGTTGTAAAGTGCAATTCGGAAGTGGAGACTAGACATTGAGTATGCACTGCTCAGGTAGCTGGCTCTCATCTCTTTCAGAAAAGGCAGAGGAAAAGAAAACACTGCGAACCTTACAGGTAAAATTACAAGTAAATACTGAGGTTTATAAGCAATTGTTCACTTTCCCATCAATTTACTCCTGTCCTTGTCTTGCTTGAGGAGAAAAAAGGCAATAATATAATAATTGTAAAGGACTAAAATATAGATGTATCTTTGGCAGGATTCTTTCCCTTGATCTCAGGCACCTGTGGAACAAATATCTAAATTGACCTGGATATTTAAACGTCTGTTATAACCAACAGAATGGAGCCAGTTTATTTGACTGCAGTCTGATATACAGGACTAAGCACCACTGAATCTATTGTCCAGGACTTGACTGATAAAAACAGGAGCCTTGCTGTTTGGACATTGTAGAAACCCACATTTAATCAAAATGTGCTCTTTATATCTCATTTGTAAGCAGATGAGAGAAGAATAAATGTCAGTACTGGAACATAAAGATGACTTAAACCCCTGGACTGCATTCAGTAGCTAGAGGACTCTGGATACATTGGCAGAAAAGTTACTGGACATGCAGTTAAGGCTGAAAAATAAATCTGCTCTTACAGAAACACAATTTGCAAATCTGGATGCAACCCTAAGTAACAAATTTAATGAAAACTAAGACACTCCAGAAGATATGAGTGTGAAGCTGACTTGCAATTAACCTGTGTCAAATACTCTGTGGGACACATAAATTGGGAGAACACAGAGATCGAGGACTTGAAATTGAGTTTAGTATACCCCAGTAATTACTGTGAACAGCTAGCTATTACATAGGATGTCACTCCTAGTTAGACCAGAAGTTCATGTTGGCACTGAGAAACCCTAATAAAAATATATTTGGATATACATTCAAAGAGGATTAGATTTAACAAATTTTTATTATATGGAAGTAAAATAAAGAGATAAATAGTTATACAAATCAATTCTGCTTCCAGCTGCACCAACTGTTCCTGAAGAGAGTGCCACACAAGGTGGGCACACCTCCTCTGAGACAGGTACTTTGATACAATCAAAGCTTTTTCACTCTGGTGCAGTCTTTTACCATGCCCCACTTCTCTGGTATGTTTTCTACCAAAACTCAATACAAATTCCACTCCTCCACCATACGCAGGGTGTGACTGAGCATTTCCTCATCACAAGGGTCATTGTGGGCTATTAAAAAGAATATTTAATTCCCTAGAGAAGTATTATAGGTATGTGTGTTTTCTGTCTATCTATCTATCTATCTATCTTTCTATCTTTCTATCTTTCTATCTTTCTATCTAATCTATCTTCACACACATGCATATATAAAGAAATCAAATATTTTTAAAATGTTTCCCATAAAAAAGGCCGCCTCTGTATTCATATTTGCTCTCTTATAAGCAGACATTTGCCTTTGCTATAAAGAAGTAGAGAATAAGTAACTAACAATAACATCTTTGGTTTAGGGAAAGAAAACAGCAGAAAAAAGAGGTGAGGCCCCCAATATTTACACAAAGAGGATCCAATGCTTATTTTTTTTTTAAATGAAAAAATAGAAATCAAAGTAAAAAAAAAAAAAAAAAACCCTCCTTCCTGAAAACTTTGTTAGTCAAGACACTGTTATTATCTGATATTCGATAAAAAGAATATGACCTGAGAAAGACACAAAGGTCTCTCTCCACATTGTTTTCAATTGAACAAGCTTTAATACTCTATTGAGATTCTTTACTACTGGGGATATTTCAGTGCAGTACAATTTGTTTCAAAGTAATAGCTTTCCTGTTAGAGCTAGTTTGTCATGTCAGAGGGGATGATTATTCATGATAAGCCACTGGCAATATTACCAGCAATTTTTAAAAGATGTAGGGTACTGATTAATTTCAGAAATATTGGCTACTGAAAGCAGACATCAGTACTGCAGAATGGATGAGACACTTGGAGTAACAGTTGCCAAAAGGTGAAATAAGCTAATACCCGGGAACACATCAATTACAGATATAAAGTCACACAATTTAATAGAAAATGACGTGTTTTGCTTACTTGATCAGAAAAAAATACTGGACCCTTCTGAGTATTAATGATTGGGAGGGAGGAACTGAATGTCTGAGACTAGGGCTATTGTATATATAACAAATTGTCATTAAGTCTCAAGGAATAATTAGCACTTTCCCTCACTCTCTCTTTTTTTTTT